>CAUYTI010102466.1:0-23962 GCA_963575145.1 Galago senegalensis
TTTTCGGTTTACGGTTTTTATGAGTTTTGATTTTCGTAATTCTTTCCTACCTTCCTTCCTTCCCTTCCTTCCCTTCCTTCCTTCCTTCATTCTTTCTTGCTTTCTTTTTTGCTTTTTTTTGTCTCTTTTTTTTCTCTTTCTCTTTTTTCTTTAATTAGCACACTTGTTAGTGAAGATATTACTGTTTTTAAGCATTCACGGAATTATTATAGTAGATTTCACATTAAGAAATACAAACCATGCTTTTTGAACATTCTTTGCCTTTCCAAGAAAAAGTGAAATGAATCAGAGCTTACAGGTTTTGAAATTTGTGTTTTCTGCTGGGAATAGTAAAAAAAAGTTCACTGAACTCTGACACATTCATGCATTTATATAGAGACTTTTTTTTGTAGTTTTCTTTGTTATGAAGGAGAAAATCTGACATATTTTAGTAAATTAAAAACAAAGTGTCTCTACAATTCGAAATCTTTTGCTTTCTAATGTTAGAAAATTGATATAAAGTATTATTTTTCTCTTTGTTGCTTTTTTAGTGTGAAGGAGAAACCACACTTTCTGTTGGAGTTGGCAGTAGGGACAATTTCTTGACACTTGCAGACGACACAGTTCAGGAGGATTTGCAAAGCGTCTCTGTTGTTGCTTGTGATATGACAGAGGTGGGGTCTGTGTCCTGCTGGGTGTCCACCTACAGACCTCTCTGCAGCTCACTCACAGGTCCCTCCCGCCAGGCAACCGTCAGCTTCCGGCACTGGCTCTTGCCAAGACGCGTGGGAGCTTGTCAGCCAGGAACCTTTCTCTGCCTCCAGGTTTCTCTCTGCTTAGCAGGTAAAGGAATGGATTCACCTGAATGAAGGAATGAAGGAATGGACACTAATCCAGGATTCCCTGACCAGCAATGGCTGCTCACGGGTAGAAGGCAGTGGTTTTGACTCTCCAGACATTTTTGGGTATTTCATCTCGCACAGTGTCCGTCAGCTGACGTGCAGAAGGGCAGGTGTAAGAAAGAAGGGCAACGCCAGAGGAGATGTCCCGTCTACGGTATTGTTAGTTAAAACCCCTCGAGTTCACTGAAACATTGCAGTATAAACAGAAAATGTGACACACTGAGAAACTTCATGTTGGGGATGTTTCTAGAGTGTTCCAGTAGGAACAGAATAGAAATAACAGCACTCACCTAGAATCCAGATGGGAAGAGCTCGTGCTTGGCCGGGAGCGGAGGAAAGGAACTCAGACACAGGCACCTGACAGTGTTTGCTCTCTGAGCTCAAGTCCTGGCTGCAGCTACCCTGCTCTACAGCCTCGTGGGCAGCAGAGAAATGGGGCTTTCAGAAGGAGTCGGCAGCTGGGAAGCATCACATGGGTAGAATCCAACAGGGTCCTGCAGAGGCCGGGAGGGGTGGCCAGGAGGACAGCTCACACCCACCAGCAAATGTTCCTGCTCAGAGCTTGGTGGGCAGAAGGATGGGTGGCCCGGCCTTGCTCAGCTGCCCCTGCCTCCTGGAACACTGTGACTACAGAGGGACACGTGGGTCTTTATCACGAGGGTCACAGTGAGCTTGGAAGGGGAGGCGGATGCTGGGAATGTTTACCTCCTCCGAGCTCCGTGTGTCACCCTGGGAGGTACCAGGTGCTCATAATTAACCGTCTGCAGTGCACGCCCCCATCTGCAGGGCCTCAGTATGGGACCCGCGATCTTTCTGAAGATGGGGTCTGCTAAATGCTCAACCTCACATTTGAGAGAAAAACAGGCAGAAAAAAGGAATAAAAGCTGCCACTTATTTTTTCTACCCTTTCGTGTTGTGTCAACATAAGATAACTATAGGAGGATTGAAGTTATTTGTTGTTTATAGAAATATTCGTGGTTTTCTGGACTGTTCTTAGGGCCGAATGTATTATGCCCAAGTGAACAGTCCGTTAAAAGCACTCAACAACAATAACAAGTCTCTCAAGGTTGTGCCCTCTCCTGCTTTTTCCCCTTTATGTCATTTGTAACAACTATGGTCCCTGACATTTAGTTAATTAAATTTGCCCACAGTGTCTGACTGGGTTGTGCAATTCCTCTAAGAATGTAATTTTTAGAGGTGGCAAGAAGAATGGTTAACCTTGGTGAGCCCGTTAGCCCCTGTGCATGCAATCCAAGAAGACAGGGCAATGCTGGAGAGCTTGCACAACGTGCAGATAAAAAGGCCCCGGGGAAAGCACCGGTGTGGGATCCTCACGTCCAGAAGATGCCTGGAGAACAGGGCACCAGAGAAACCAACCCACTGCAAGATTACAAAGCCTGCCCGCCCCCCTCCTAGTCAGGAGTCTCGGCACATTGTAATTTAATTTACTACATTTTTAATGAAGAATTTTAGGTGATTTTTTTCTTACGGTTGTTTGGTTTCTTTTAAATGTTAAAAAATTTTAATACAAATAGGCCATTTTATTACAATCTTATGGAACTCAGGTTTTAAGATTAGTATTATTTCTAACATTCTCAGCAGACTTTCACTGATGGAGGACAGTAGAAGCCACGTCAGTAGAGGCAGAGGTAGGAAGGAGGTGTTGGCACCTTGAGGCAGCCAGAGGGCTCCTCTGATGATGTGAGCCAAGAAAACCCTTCTGAATGTAGCAGTGAGGGGGGATAGAGGAGTGTCAGGTGCAGAAGTTGTACCCTGGTATGCCAGACCCATGTCCTGTAGGCTCCCAACACACCAGTCCTGTCGCCTCACTGGCTGATGGCCTTGCACCTGAAATCTCAGCTGGCCTCGGCTTCCAGACCATGAGCTGACACCCATTTTGCAGCCTTTCCCTTCACCTTTTGTGGTTTCCTGATGCAGGAACTATGGCAGGTCCTGCAGGTGACAGTGTGGAGGCTGGGCCAGCAAGGAGACGAAACCAGTGAGGTAATAGCCGGTGATGTGTCTTAATTTCAAGGTTAAAAAAGACAGCTGTCATCTGCCCGCACCTGTGATGGAGGGAACTAAGATGAGACTGACGCTGGGGTCGGGGAATTGGCTTCAGTCCCCACTATGCACAGAGACCAGTGCCTTGGTGGGAGGAGGGAGGACAGGACCTCAGGAGGCCGAGTCACTCTCCCACTGGTGGTGCTGGCATGGAGCGTCACAGGAATGCAGCTCTTATAGCAAGGGCATAACATTGGATAATTGTAGAAAATAATATTTTCTGCTTTTTGAAAAACTGTTCCTTAGAGGGAAAAATTCAGGGTTTACAGCTTTATAGGAAGACCCAGGCCCGTGGCAGGTCCCGCGAGTTCTCCTGACCCCACCGCACCGGCACCGGCTCCAGCTTCCCTCACCAACACACTTTTGTTGGTATTTAGAAGTTACAGAATGTTTCTGACTCTCTAATTTTTGGCAGAGATTAAGGAACATTTTAAAGTTGAGTTTACATTATGTATTCACTGCGAAATTGGCCCTGACTTTGGCAGCACTGGTGCTGCTTAACACAGAGCTATTTACAGAGATTCTGCAAAGCGGCTCCAGTGATGTTTCTTGAGGAACAGGATACACGGAGGACAAAAGAACAAGGACTAGGAAACGCGCTGCTGGGTGGGATTCCATAAGGATATCCAACACGGGGGATTTTATTTTAGGAACGATCCTGGTACCCATGAGCTACCTCAAACGTCTGCATGGCCATCTTTGAAAATTACAGATGGCAAATGTGGGTTTTTTCCTGGGGGGGCCGTTGTTTGTTTCTCCTAAGAACTGAATATAAATGATGTGCTAGAATACTTCTTTAAATCCGTTAGCTCTCTCTTCAAGGACAAAACTTGCCCCGAAATTCTTTTCTAGTGTTCAGACCAATGAACAGAGTATTGGATGTAAAGTTGATGCCTAGTGCCTACTTACTAAATGTTATCTTCTGAAAGAAGCATCACATCAGCGGGCCTAATTTTGGACAATCGGTCCTGTAATCTGCTGGGTTATTAAGGATAAGTTTTAGATTGACAATGTTGGGTACTTATGTCTGTGCAGGGACGGCCGAGCTGCTGGGATTTGAGGGCAAGGTAAGGAGAAAACACTCAAACCAGAGAAATAAACCAAGAATTGCTGGCGCAAGTCGAATTGGTGGAGGGAGAAAGTGAGATGGGCAAGGCCAGGTCCTGTTACGAGGCTGATGAGGATGATCTCTGACCTCCAAACTCCTGGCCCTGGTCAAATAGGTGGGCCCTTGTAACCAGCAGCTTTGAATTTTAATCTAAAGCACAGGATTGAGGTGGGTTCACCACAGCGGGGCAGATGAAGCTGCAGGCCCAGAATTGCTAGACCCGTTTAAAGCAATTAGGAACGATTTCCATTTCTAGCAAAATGACAGAGCAATATTCTGAAAAGAATAACTGCTACAATCACTCACTTCTGTATTCAACACAACTGAATAAATGTCAGATGAAATCAGAGCAGCGCCTGAAATCAGAGGCTGGGATTGCCAGAGGGCAGATGCCTATAAGGAGAATTTGAAGGTATCCGACATGAAGAAGGGTGGGACTCCCAGACTAAGGCTGTGGGGAGGAGCTGAGTGTGAGAGTCTTACTTTAATCTGGGACACTCCAAATATCTATATCCTTAGAGAAAGGATGGACTGCAAATAATCAGCCTCATAACAAAAGGCTCCTGCAGAGTCGGAGTTAATAAAATAACACCGATCATCACATAGCTCTGTCCTTTTAAAACCTACTTCCCATTATGGAGCCAATATTTATCTGAAAATCTGATATTCTGCACGAAAGTGCTGAGGTCTTTTTTCCTATTATTTTAAATGTGAAATTACCATAGATTACATAAGACCCAGACTGCTATTGTCCTCAAACACGACTAGAATTCAAGAAGCATCTTATGTAAACAGCAATTACATTAGAAGACAAAATGCTTAATATATTTTCTCAGTCAATTAAAAATATATTTTGTTAGTGAACAGTTGCTTACTGAGAAGGAACATGGTCTCCCGACATCAGCACAATTTGAGAGGTGAATTCCTCAGTGGACCTTTGGCTCACTTTCCAGAAAAGTGAGTGCCTGACTGCAGTGTGTGGCCGAGTTTATCTTTCATAGAACAAAATATTAATCACATTTCTTCATGTTAATAACGTATCGATGTTAGGAGATATAAATATACATTTTCTATGAATTGGCCAAAAGTGGGTTTTCTTTTAATAAAAGAAAAAAATGTCCTATAAAGTTTTTGAATTAACATAGGGACATTCTACAAGATAGCAAACCCCAGGAAGATGTGTAAGGGTGGGCCCACTCTGACTTGGGTCAGCAGCTCAGACTGATACTCTTCTCCAGGTCCCAGGAGTGATTACTGGAGGAGACAGAAGCCACAAGTCTGGGTGTTGAGACAGAATAAAGCTGACGACTTGGGCCTAGCCCTGACTGCATTTGGTATTCACAGGGTTCTGTGTTTAGCTTACAGCAGGTCTGTAGTTATTTGTTATTTTAATTTGCAATGACAGGGAAACAAAAGTGTCAAGCATACTTCCAAGTGCTTACCTGCCATCTGCTGATCTTTGATGAGGGGTTTGTTCAGATCCTCTGCCCGTTTTTAAGGGGGTTGTTTGTTGTTGAGCCTGGAGACCAGTCATGTATCAGATGTGTCTTTTATAATTTTTCTTTTCTTTTTTTTTGTTCGTTTTTAGACTGTAGCTCATCTTTTCATTCTCTTGGCAATGTCTTTCATAGAGCAGGAGTTTATAATTTTAATAAAAGATAATTTGTCATTTTTTTCCTCTTGTGGATCACACTCAGGGAGGCCAAGGCAGGAGGATCCCTTGAGCTCAGGAGTTTGAGACCAGCCTGAGAAGAGTGAGACCCTGCCTCTACTAAAAATAGGAGAAAAACTAGCCTGGTGTTGTGGTGGGCACCTGAAGTCCCAGCTACTGGGGAGGCTGAGGCAGGGGGATCTTTTGAGCCCAAGAGTTTGAGGTTGCTGTGATCTGTAAGGATGCCCTGCCCTCCAGCCCAGGTGACAGAGTGAGACCCAGTCAAAAAATACACCAGTAACAACAATCAAAAACCCAGTGTCCCAAACCAAGATCTGTGGATACTGTCTCAGACCTTCTCATGAAAGCTTTGATATTTTGTGTTTAGTATTTAGGTCTGTGATACATTTAATCTTTTTTTTTAACGTGAAAGTTCCATGTTTGTGCATTTTCTTTTCCATATCAACGTCCAGTTGCCCATTGCCATTTATGGAGATGACCCCTCTCCACCGGACTTCTGTGCCCATGTTGAACCTTTCCTTCAGCTTCTGCTTCCCAGAGAATTTGTATCATTTTTAAAACATTTCTCAGTGTTTTGTGTTGGAAAGTTATTACTTATTGATTCAATTTCTGAAGTAGGAATAGTCCTTTTCATATTATTGACTGGTGGTCCCCACAGGTGCCCCTACCATCACCACACAAAGGAAAGATGGGAAATTCTACCTAAATACACCTTTACTTATAAGATACCCATTACAAAATTTTACAAAGAGGGGTCCAACATGGAGAGAATATTTCATAATTTTTTGTAGTTTCATAATGGTTATTTTATAAATCAAGGTGTATTTAGGGACAATTTTCCATTTTCCCTATGCCTGGTGGCATCAGAGGCAATTTTTGGGACACCTTGCAGCTCTCCTTGTGAGTTTTGGCAGTTTGTGTTTTTCAAGGAATGGGTTTATTTCATATAAGTTAGTAAATTTGTGGGAACAAATTAGAGAAAATATTTTGTTAAAAAATTGAGGTTACAAAATTTAAAAAGTTAAGATCTCAGGAATGCTTAAGATTTCCAAAGATGGAAGAACACAAGATTGAGGGGTCCAGGGAGAAGAACCCCAAATCAGAACAGAAGGGCTGCAGGGGGGACCTGCAGTGTGGTGGGGAGGACTCTGGGGGTGAGGGTGGGCCAGGACGCTGGTGTCTGTGAGGACACTGCCCCACCCCTCTGCGGGTGTGTGATGCTCCTCCCAGCAGGTGCGCTGGGGGTAACCGGGTGGAGGGGGCAGCCCCTGTGGGATGGCACCTTGAGCAGAGGTGGATCCCCCCTGCCAGGTGGATGTGATGGACCTGGAGCCCAGGGTGCTTCTTCCGGGGCCTTGGTGTTGAGCCCAGTCAAGAGCTCAAAATGCAGCATAGAGTAAAAGCCCAGCTGCTCTCTCTGCATTTTATTTTATTATTTTATTTTATTTTAGACAGAATCTTCGCTTTGTCACCCTCAGTAGAGTGCTGTGGCATCACACAGCTCACAGTAACCTCCAGCTCCTGGGCTTAGACAATTCTCTTGCCTCAGCCTCCTGAGTAGCTGGGAAGTAGCTGGGACTACAGGCACCCACCACCACACACAGCAATTTTTTTTGTTTCAATTTGGCCAAGCCAGGTTTGAACCTGCCGTCCTTGGTATACGGGGCCGGTGCCCTACTCACTGAGCCACAGGCACTGCCCTCTCTGCATTTTATTTTTAAAAAATTCAAAAAATGTGTTTGTTCCATTCCGCTGTCACCTAGTGAGAGTCAGAGGCCTGAAGGAGGGTGAGGTAACCAGCTCCACGCAGAAAACCCAGCTCAGAGCTGCGCGTTCCCTTCTGGGCCCAGAGGCAGCGGTGCAGGGGACTCCAGTCCGTCATCTGTGTGGTTTTCTATTATAATAACAATTATCCCATGATTATTAGGCACAGAAAAAGATGACAGGAAGTTGAAAGGGGGATCCAGGACCTCCGAAGCTAAACTTACATCCCCGTGAGGTCTGCACACCTGCCTGCCCAGTGAGGGTGTCAGGACAGCACCTGCCCTGCCCCGCCTCTCCATGGTGGGCTGTCCAGGGAAGTTCAGGAATCATAAAATGCAAAATAAATACGAATAATGTGAAGAGTAAAATGGAAAATAAAGAAAGACAGAAATGGATAAACACGTTTGTCAAAGAAAGTGAGTTTTGAAAGAGAAAAGTTCCCCCTGGAAACTACTCCACGTTGAGAAGCAGCTGTAAAACTTCCACTGTAGGGCGGGTGCACACAGCACAGCACGTCTGAAAGGTTTCAAAGAGTTTGCTTCATTTTTATGTAAAGATATGTTTTATTACCTGCAATCTGGGAGTGAGGGGAGATTCCACTAGATTGAGAAAAGGGATCGGCCACATGCCTGATGGTTCACATGACATGGGTGTGATTTTCTGAGACAGGAATATGCACCATCTCATTAACTAGATCAGCCCTAATTCTGATTGTCACCCTATGTGACCTCAGGCTTCTATTATCCAAAGTAGTTTTCTGGCACTGGTCTGTGACTTTTCCTTTGGGATTAAGTGTATGTTAAGGAGATCAGTTGGAAGCCGGTCTTCTAACTCCATAAGCACATTTCACTGGAAGCTGATCATGCCGTGATCTCTAAACCATTGTTCTTAGCTCAACTCCGGCACACGCAGAGTGCCTCTCACAGGCCCAAAGCACACAGTCCCCTTGGGACGAGCCTGCAGCCCACCCGTTAAACACCCTTACGCTAACACCGCATGTGACTTCACAGCATTTTCAATATTAATGTTTATATTGGTCCATGATTACATCTTCCTCATGGCAACTCTGATAGAATTCCATTTCTACCATCGAGAGAGGGCGAGAGAGAGACAGAGGCAGGCGGGGAGAGAGAGGTATTCTCAGGGCAGATGGCGGGATGCGATTCTGCTCTGAGGATGTGATTTCTGTGTATGCCTCCGTGTGGATGGTGTCCTATCAATGGCGGAGCAAGGAAAACGTCTGGCTGTGCTTCTGTGCTACAAATTCAAAAAAATAGGTCCCAAAGTCCTTTAAATTGTCTACTAAAGGCAGGAAACACATACTAAAATAGTGTAAGATTTACTTGAGAGGAAAAGAATGTTCATTCTAATGCAAAATTTAATTTAAGCATGGGAATATTTAGCTCATTGAAAATTTCCAGTGAGCCCCTGTAGACTGAGCTTCTGACTGTGGCGGAGTCGACAGGGAGACCAGACACACAATCTTACAGGGCCACACAAATATGCTGCAAACCCAGTGATGTCCCAGAGGAAACAATAGATTTTTTTCATGGACACCAAAAGGTGCAGGAACTTCAGAACAGAGCTTGAGGCTCCACTTGCAGCAGAGTGAAGCTCTGTGTCCCGGAGAGTCACGTTTAATGTTTAGTGACGGTTTCCATCACTCTGCCACGCGGAGCAGCATACACCACATCTCTCAAACTTGGCATTTCCAGAAAACTTGTCCTGGGACATCTACTGACTTCTCAGCATCTTGAAATTTCAGAAGCATGTTGGGCTTAGAGACCATTCACCTATTTTCACCTTTTATAGATAATTGTGTCTAAAGCAATTAATAGAGAGACTGCATTTACTATCTTATAGCACAGTTCCTAATATTTAAAATTTTTAATTTGTTCAATCCCTGAGACAGCCCTGTGGAGGAGGTTCTGTTACTGTTCTCATTCTATAAATGGGGAGAGGGACCTTCACGAGGTCAAGCTGCTCACCTTGCAGGCTTGGAGGTGACTGGGCTGGAAGATGATGGGGTCAGGACGCAAGGCTGGAGGGCACGCTGACACCACGCACTGCCTCCTCCACCCACTCTCCGGGCCCGGGTCTAACAGCCTGTTTAAAGCAAAGACTAGCAAAGTTACCATCTCTGCCTCAGACCTTTTGTGTTGTTTCGAATGTTCAACTAATCAGATTCCTACCCCAAAGCTGAAAACCGATTGTTAAGCAGTGAAGTGTTCCCCGGCCCAAGTCTCTTAGACTTGGTGTCCACAGTCTTCCTGCTTCCGTTCATTCCCTTTGACTCTTCTCGTTCCCAGAGATGCCCCACCACGGAGATCGGAAACCCATTGCTGCTCCTTCCTGGATCGACCTCACTTTATCTCCCTTACGGTGGTGTTATAGATGGAGCCTTGGCCATTTTTCCTATTTCCTGTGGGTCAAATTATTATTTTGAAAGGCTTTCAAAGTATCTTTTAAGAAAAGACAGCATCGTATAAGTCTCATATCTTTTCAAAAAACCCACTTCCACTTTAATCACGCCCATAAAAATGTTAATGACCATGAGTCAGCAGAGCCAGGAGAGTTTCTAAAACTGCCAGGAATAATCCCCGAGGTCCTTTCCACTTCCTGAGAGCAGTGATGGTGAAGATATAGAAAAGACAGCACATTGCCCAGGATTGGGGGGCTCTGGGAGAGCCACCCTGGTAGACAGGCAGCCACTTCTGCTATCACTTGGTGGCAGAAGGCACAGAGCTTGCTGGGCCAGACACACCCCACCCACCCCGACTACCGAGTGTCAGACCTGCCGGGAGGTGACATTGAGCACCTTCATTTTGTTACGTGCTGTACTGAACCCCACTCATTGCAGTGTAAAATAAAACCAGTAGGTACCATTCTGCACGTGTTAACTTTTACAACTAAAAATGAAGGATTAAAGTGAGAACAATGTAACCTAAAAATTGTACCCTCAAATTAATTTGAAAAAAAAATTTAAAAAAGGGCAGTGCCTGGGGTTCAAGGAGTAGGGCGCCAGCCCCATATACTGGGAGTGGTGGGTTCAAACCTGTCCCCCACCAAAACTGATAAAAATAAAAATAAAAAGATGATTTAATGGATGGCACACTAGCTCTTTGGGTTTTATATGAAAAGTGTAGATTCCTAAGGAATAAAAATGATGTTTCCTTCACAGGGATGCCTGTTCCCCAACTTCTGTGATTTAAGGGTATTCTAGAGCCCACACAAACTTGGTCAACATTCCTGCGTTTTGTTCGTAAACTTCAAAAGTCTACCTCTTTAGGATTCGTTAACTTGAAGCATAGTGGTATAGAACTGCGGACAGAGTTTAATGTAATTACACTTGGAAAAGGAAAGGAAATCAACTTGAAAAAGACGTCAGTGCCGCTGGGTTCTGTCCCATGCCGGCTGCGGGACATCGACTGGCAGGTCTTGTTAAAGTGTTTGGGCACAACGTTCTTAGTTGCCTCTTTTTCTCCGTGGAGACGCACCAGCTATGTGACATGAAAAGGGTGTGCTGCCCGGACCTGCTCAGAAAGCCGTGGGGCTGACTTGTCTCCCCGCCTCCACCTCTGCTGCGGCATCACTTGAGGTCACTGGCAGAGTGTGATCACTCCCTGGGGGCTCAGCCAGCACCTCCAGGATTCCCTGGAAGTTTCTGTGCACGTCCCACTTCTGCAGAGACTTGAGGATGGAGGAAATGGAGGGAGCAGAGTGCCCAGTCTCAGGAGTCGGGCTCTGTGTGACTCTGTAGTCACGTTCCACCGAGGTCACCTGGTTTAGATTAGGGGAACGGCTTCCAGGAGAGAATCTCACAGCGATGGTCTTTCTCCTCAGTCTGCAGTCCTGCGGGGAAATTCCCACGGCTGCTGTCCAGGTGAGCTAGTGTGAACTCAGGTTACAGCATCCTCCTCCCAGGAGCTGCAGATAATCCCTGTCACCAGGGTGTACCTGCTGCCCTATTGTTTGATTCTTTAGTAACATAAATTTGCAAAGTTGTATACAAACTATCTTTGCATTTGTTAACCTACAGAAGACTAAAGATTTTTTAAAGAGAGACATAACACTGTAACTTACAAGTAAACACACGAGGTAAATGTACCTGGTCTGCCATGGACATATAATCAGAGCTGTCATTTTTTTTTTTAATTTTCCAAATTAAGCAAGGGTCCTTTATTGATTG
This sequence comes from Galago senegalensis, assembly GCA_963575145.1. NCBI lineage: Eukaryota > Metazoa > Chordata > Mammalia > Primates > Galagidae > Galago > Galago senegalensis. Next base: position 11,679 of record CAUYTI010102466.1, read on the forward strand.
GCTGGGCTGAGAGTGGACTCATGCCTTGCCTCAAAATCTCTTGACCCCTAGAAGCAAGGGTGGAAACCTTTTATAAGAGGCTGCCCCTTAAAGACAGGAAGCTCAGCTGAAAGAGATTAGTAATAACGCCAAAACACTCGCTCCCCCTTGTAAGGACTCCCCTTACCAGGTCTTGGCTCTTGTGAAATTTGGCTTGCATCGAGGACTCCCCCTCCCCTACCAAGTTCAAGCTGAAATTCCTGAACTCAGGAATCTGCCCTCCTCAGCCTGCCAGAGTGCTGGAATTGCAGGGTGAGCCACCATGCCAGGCTTCTCCATTTGTTTTTAAAAGAAGGCTGTGAGCTGTGATGCCATGGCACTCTACCAAGGGCGACATATTGAGACTCTGTCTCTGTAAAAAAAAAAAATTAAAAAAGAAGAAGGTTTTCCTTAGATTATCAAATAAAATTGGCAGGTCAGTCTATTGTCTCTTGCACAAGACAAGAGTTTCCTAGTGCTCCCTGCCCTCAGCCATCTTGTTTGAGAAGGTTCGAGGACTCGCCCGAGAGCAGACTTGTCAGCCAGTGGACGTGACCCTGGTCAGTGGAACAGACCACGTGGAATACGACCCCCTGTTTGGAGGATCATTTACCTCGGAGCTTCATTTAAACCATGTGGGCAAGTATTCGTGGGGCAATCTCCAGTAAGATCTGCTGCTGAAAGCTAGGCTGCTCCATCCTACCAGTCATCAACCAGCGTTAGGTACAGGAGAGAAAAAAGTCACACCGGAGAGAGGCAATTTAAATGCACCATGTTACAAAGCTTGACAAATCAGAGAGAATGCTCTCGGTGCTGAGATGTATTTTGTAATTACACGGTTAAACTAAAAATAGGACTGACCGTGTGGAGAAATGTGCAGCTGAAAAACAAGGGTGGGTGTGGAGTGAGTGGGGTGGAAGGGGAGCTCGCTTTCCATCCCTGCCAGCCCTTGGCACTTTGCTTCCTTGTGGTTCCACTTACACATAGATCCTCCACAAACGGAGCGGTGTGTCTGTCTGTTTGCGTGTTGGTTTTATGGACGGGGTCATGGTGAAGAAGATAATTTGTCTTCCACTCTGTGTCTTTGCTGCGAATTCTACGTGTCAACTAAGAATTCTCCCCAGTTGCCTGGAAAAGTGACCCAGGTGCCACAGAATGATAGGGGGTCATGTTAGGTGTCTTCGGAATGAGAATACAGGCCAGGAATAAGGATCAGTATATCCAGAGACCGTGTATTATAAAATGAGTACTTAGGTAGCTTGGAAAATACAGAACTGGTTAAAAAACAAACACAGTCAGCATGACAAAATCCAGACGGAGACACTGCCAGGGCCAGGCACTGACCTCAGCTATTTAACACACTGGATTCTCCAAGGCTGTAATTTGCCTTCATAATCGGTGACACACGTCCGGAGCTTCTGAACCCAGGAGTGAGCCTCCACGCCAGTTTTAAGAAAGGAGAAGTGTCCCCATTCCTGTTTGAGCCATAAATGACTGAGATGTTCACAGTAATCACTGACTTTGCCCTCTCCCTTGGGTCCTGTTCGAGAATGCAGATGAAGGAAGGGATTCCACAAAATCATGAGGGATCAACTTTAATCTGCTGAAATGCAGAGCTGTATTTTGAAGTTCACAAGAGAGAGATAAAGGGTAATTGAGTCTCAGAATCTCGAAATCTGATTTTTAATTCTCCATGTCATATTTATTGTCACAAATAACTAAAATTTGGGCCAATTGCCTGGAAAGGCTGACTATAAGTTTTTTTCTAGCCTAGATCTGAATTGTTAAAAGTTGGTTAGAAAAGCAGAATAAAATTTTAGAAGAAAAATTAGTAGGCCTGAAGAAAAGTGACCCAAGATGGAAATCCCAAACTACGAAAACCACATATTGATTCAGACATTCCTGAGTTAAATAAAATTAAAATCTGCAAGATGGGAGGATGGCATTCACTATAAAAATTACACTTTGCACACTTGTGATTATAGCTTAAAAGATTCCTGTACACTTAAAAGTAATTCCACAATCTATGATTACTGTGTTAGTATAAGATAATAAGTTCTAAAAAGTATAACTTAATGGACAAAGTGTCTTGTTCAGTTGATATTTAAATATGACCTGGAAAGTCACTCACAGGAGTATCTCTATGACAGTCCATGGTAAGAATGAACACACGCTCACGCTTGCCTCACAATGGAGTCTATATTCTTATCACTTATTATTTTTCATTTTCCAAATTTTATCATTAAAAGGAAAACATCAATGATTATATATCTCTTACCGACTTGAAAGCCAATTACAAACCAGTGATTGGCATTCATTAGGTGCCATGGATCAATCACTTAATTAATATCATTGATATGTTATCTCTTCATGTCTATTTCTGGATGCAGATAGGTCAGCTAAACAAACAATAATTATATCAAAATAACATACAATTGTTTTGTACATCAGCTAAATCATGGTGGTGGCTTTTTTTTAATCGTAATCAAAAGATGACACACCCACGTGAGAGAAAAACACAATTAAATTCAAGTGGGAGGAGGGGGGAGGACGGGAGGGAGGGGATTGGTGAGTTCTCCCTAATGGGCACAGGTCGGGGTCTCTAGGCCATCCCCTGGATGCAGGGCTCCACTGCACCTGAGCGTTCCCTGACAGATGCCAACAGTGTGACCTAATCATCTGTGTCCTCATGTTAATCTGAAATTTTAAAAAAAGATACCACCTGTTCTATTTCACATCCCTATATCTGAGAAGTCAAAGCGGTTGCATTTCATGTACGGTACATGCTGATTGAGTTAATATTGCTCACAGGCACAGCCGGGTGCTGGAGGTACCCTGGGCTGGGGAACAGAGGCCTTCTGTGAACGAGCTCAGTGCAGCTGCAAGGCGGTTGCTGGCGGCCCAGACCCTGTGCTGCTTAACACCCTTCTCCATCAGTCTCCTGAATCACGTCAGGAAATGGTGGGGGGCTCCACAGCAGGACTCCCATGTTTGAGAGTGTGCCTTGTGTGGGAGTCGGGCAAGCTTACTCCACGTGGAACCAGACTCAGCAGCAGGCGTCTCCAGGTGTAATCCTCCCCTGGGGGTTTCTGTTCCGGGTCCCAGAGGCCTCGGTAGCTCCAGCACCCGGCTGGGCCTGTGAAGGAGAAGCAGGTGGACAGAGAGTGGAGCTGGAGTGGGATTCCCTCCTAGAAAGCTGCTGCACCTCCTTCCCCAGAGTGAGGAGAGCCCCTGACATCCAGGAACACATTCAAAGCACCTTCCTTTCCCCCACCCACCGGCTGAGCTTCTAGCACATTCTCTTCCCTGTTAAACATTCTCGTCTTTATACCATGTGCCAGCCATGCTTCTACAGGAAGAATGTGGGCGGGGGGTCGTCCAGGATGTTCCTAGCAGGTGCCCGTCATGGGGGAGGGGGGGGCTGCTCTTCTCATTACACTTAGACTGGCCAAGTCTATTGGGTCACATTTGCTTTAATCTGAGCCCCACCTGGCCTGTGGGATTAAGAGAAGTGGCTCTGCCTGGCACAGGGGTGACAACCACTCTCATCCCTCTTAACTGGATTGGGGATTGTCTCTTATAAACCAGAAGGGCACATTAATCCATAAGACTCCCCTTCCCCAGCCCTATTTTAAGCCTAGAAAGTCTATGTTATTGTGCCTTTTAAATTTCCATTTGCAGTAATGAGGTCATTAAAAACAAAACCTTGGCTGACCCTTCTGTCCTGGAGCACGTCTGACACAGCTTGTCTGTGGGAGACCCTGTTTCCCACCTCGGTGGTGAATTCCTTCACTTCTACTTCAGGGCAAATATTATTTTGGAGCACAGTTAAACTGACACACTTGTAATAAATTGCTTGTCGTATTGAAGGCTTTAGTATTGAAATAAGCCATCTAATTATTTGTATAAATGTTTCCACCTGTGCTCCTGAGACGGCCATGCTGGGATAATGCCTCGTGTGGGGAAAGGTCAGCACACAGGACTGTTTCCTATAGCCGTGATTTTACATCTGTGAAGCTGAGGAGCACAGGCAGGCGGTGCTGGGGTGTCAAGTGCACGGGTCTGAGCTCAGGGTGGGCGCCCCCCACCCCGAGCCTTTGGTGAGGCAGACAGCACAGGTGCGCTACAGTTTAGCTGAAACCATCTTGCATGGCCAGTGAGTCAAGACATAATGACCCCCTTTGAGGACGACCATTAGAAGGCTGGCTGCAGTGGGGCAAAGCAGACCAAACAGACCAACGGCCACATCAGCGCAGCAACAAAACCATCACAGAACAACAAAATCCAGCGCTGCCTCAGCTGCCTCGTGTGCGAGGAATCCATCAGCTCTGTAAAAAAGTTCTCTCCAACCTGTTATTTTTGAACTCACTTTTCCACTACTGTCTTGGTTTTATTGCCTTCACATAAAGTTTGATTTTCAAACAGAAGTTTGCTGAGCTGAAAGGAATAACCCCTTAAACTATTTGTCAGAAAATAAAGTTAACACTGAAATGTACGGAAGACTGGGATGGTCTTGCTCTAATGTTTGGGATTGGCTAACTGTGAGTTCAAAGCTTCACTTTATGAATACCCAGCACGTCCTCCCCAAAGTGGGAGGCTTAGTCACAGGGCAGGGGCTCCAGGATGGGCCCCTGGGGTCTCACCAGTGTCCCTGCCCTGTGCAAACCCTTGCTCTGAATCTTGACTGTGACTTGTTTGTTACAAATTAAGTGTGGCAAAGTTAACAGCTTCAGAGGTAATATAAGATTAATTCCCACGTTGCTGGCAAACCTCCCTGTCTTCTCACCTTCCACACTCATTGGGGACAGTCCCTGCCAAGGCCAGCAGGGGACTGAGGCCCTGACAGCCTGCAGGGACCTGACTCCTGCCCCCACCTGGTGTGCCTGGGAGCAGACCCACCCCAGGCGAGCTTCAGATGAGACCCAGTCCTGACCCAGTCTTACTGCAGCTGTGAAAGTGTGTGTTCTCTTACACTGCAGGTCATTGACATCAGTCCATAGAAAAAGATGACTTGTATGATCACTTTATATTTACAGACCATTCAAATGCTCACTTTTAATGATTCTTTATTTCTATGGCAGAAAATCTGAAAACACAGGGTGTGGGGCTTTAGGACCTGCCTTTGAATCTTACCTTCCCCAGTCATTAGCTAGCCTCCCTAGGGCTTGTGACTTAATCTGTCTGTGGTCTTAATTTCCTCACCTTTATGAGGGCATAATGTTTGCCTTAGAGTATCACTGTGAAGATATATGAGTTAATGCACGTACAATGCTTAGACGGGTGCCTGGCACAGCAAAATCTTAGCATGAATGAGCTGTGATGATGGGTGTGCGTCAGGTGAGGGACAGTCCATCCTAGGGGTATTAAATGCAAACGCAGGAGAACCAGGCACTGTGGGTTCAGGGCCTGCACGGGTGTGTCACACTTTCCTCCCCTGCAAAGGGTGTTGCTTTACGAAGGACCTGCACCTCCACTGTCGGATATTTGCAGATGGCTGGGCTGCTGCAAGGGGCTGCAGACACCGGACACTGCAGACCTGGTCCTCTGCCACTGACCTGCCTCACAGCTCCTGGGTTTTGCCTGATGGAGAAATATCTAGACGCCAATCAGGGCATCATTCCCAGGTTCTCCGAGGAGCCTGGGATGTTGTTAGTGCTCTTGGTAGAGAGATTCCACACCAGCCATGTTCCAACATTTGACAGAGCCTGCTCAGCAAATGAGAGAGTGAGTGGGCCGGAGCCTCAGACCAATCTTTAGTTCTCAAAGCTCTGTCCTTCCAGGAGGCTGCAGCACCTGTCACTCACACAGGACGGAATAACCACGGTGTCCTCTCCACATTCACTAAAACACGCACTCCCCCATCTCAGACCCACAGGTCCTTCCGAGGTGGACTGGGCAGGTTTACATCACCATCACTTTACAGATTTGGAAACAGGTTTGGAGAGATTAACTATATAGCAAATATTGTACACAGGGCAGTGACTCAAACCACGTACATCTGTACAGAATTAACATGTGCAAACATTTTTATTTTTTAAAAAATGCATACATTGCTATTGAACATTCTGTAGGCAGCAGGGACTTTGAGCTTCGCAATCCTTGGTGTAAACCCCCTTTTACTGACGCTGCATGACCCAGGCTGGTTCCTGCATAAACTGGGTTCCTGTTTTCTCACCGGTGAAGAGGTGAAAAACAACCTAGTTTATTGAGTTTTCATCAGATGAAAATCGTAGTTTGCAACTTTGACAATTGTGCTCACTTTTAAACGTGTCTGAACATGTGGCTAAGTGATTTACACATTTCCCCAAGGCAAGTTTTGGGTCAGTTTGTGAGAGACACATTACTTAAAAAATTGAGCTATGAACATACCGTGCTCATATGCTCATATGCTCCCCAAAGCAACTTTTAACTCCGGGGCGTGGAGGGAGGGAAAAAAAGTTGTTAAAAAAAGAGACAGTGTGATTATATTACACATGGCATGACTAGAGTTATTTTAATAAAAACAATGACAAACACAACAGACTGGGACAGACGCCGTTCATTCTAAAAGCAAATGTTATCCGTATCTCTTGGCGCCAGACTTGCGCCAATTCTGCTTTTTCAGGAGAGAAGGTAGCAGGTCCACGTAACGAAGCTGAGAGAACACACTTACCTGGCGTGCCAAGAAGATTATTTTGTGAAATCTGCTCAATTTAAACAGCCAGTGAAAGAACACTCACACCAGTTGAACTTGGTGTTCTGTGCAATCTGTTAAATCCTGGGTATGCGGCTATGTGTGAACAGGAAAAAGCTGTTACTGCCAATATCCCTGCGAAAACACTCCAGTGCTGAGTAACTTGTGCTCTTAAATCTGAGAGATGAGTAATTTGGGAATAACATGTTGTTACAATCACTGGTCTCCAAAGACTAACAACACTGTTTGCCGCTGAATTTTCACCTTTTTTTTCCTCTGCTTAGTCATTTCTCTAAGTGACTTCCTCAGCGTCTATCTGTGTCTCATGCTAATAGCGTCCTCAGCCTCTTAGGGAATCACAGTGGCGGCGTCTTCAGATTGCTCCGAGGCTCTCGCGACTGGTGCCGAGCACTTTACTCCAACAGGGAATTCTCCCGTGGCTTTCCACACGTCTCCGTGGCCCGACTTCCTGCTTCCATTGCTTTGATTCCAGATGTCGCACCATGTTCTTTATGTTTAGGTCACAACATGTAACAGCTCTGACCAAAAGGAGTAACTACCACGTGCCCGTAGATTATACAAATGGACAGATTCGATCTTTGTTCGTTTTAAAGAGATGCTCTTAGGACTCTGCCTTACTAGGCCAGGCATGGTGGTCACACTCTGGGAGGCCGAGACGGGAGGATGGCTTCAAACCAGGAGTTTGAGACCAGCTATAGCAATAGCAATGGTGAGATCCCATCTCTACAAAAGATAGAAAAATTAGCCCAGCGTGGTGGTGCACACCTGTAGTCCCTGCTCCCCAGAAGGCAGAGGCAGGAGGGTCGCCTGAGCCCGGGGCTGAGGCTGCTGTCAGCAATGAGACCTCTGATGACACCACTGTACTGCAGACTCAGTAACAGGGATGCTGTTTAAAAAAAAAAAAGAATAAATAAAAGTGAAGACTCTGCCTTACTAATCAAGGATATAACACATTAAATTGTTGCTCTCAGATAATTATAAATCACTTTTTGGGTGCTATGTTTCAACAGGATGCCTCAAAGTTCACCATAGATACACACGCATAGGGAAAATGATGAATTGCAGCCAAACATGGCTTTATTCACAAAATATTCATTGCAAAATATTTCTCTGTATGTTGGTATATAACTCTAAAGACTATTAAAATATAAAACGTAGTACGAGCTTGTTAATTTTTCCTGTGTATGGCAACCTTTGCTGGATACACAACTTTGCCAACTGTGTTATCACGGTTCTGGGGTGTTTGAAACACCATTTAAGCAGCAACAGTGATGATATTAGTAACATTTAAAGCAGCAACTTGATTCCAGCCCTGCTCCAGGGGCTTCAAATGTGTACTTAGATTTAACCTTCTCAAGAAGTCCACGAGGCAGGACCCACTGTCCCTTCTTGCAGATGAGAAGACTGAGGAGAGGAGAGGAGAGGTGGGAAGCAGTCCCCATTCAGGCACCTGTTCACAGCAGGCAGGACCCACCTGCTCCGTGTGGCTCCCGCGTGCCCTGGGGCAGCCTGTCAGGTCTTTGGTGAAACATCCTGATTCTGCCGTTGAACCACATCATGGGAATATGTATATTCTTTCATTCTACTCAACATAAGAAAATATTGGTGGTGCTCAATTTTCATGGATTTTGCTAATAAAGATATTGTAGACCTGTACTCTTTTTTTTGGAATTTCATTTAGAAATATTAACTATCCTTTCTCTTTTCAATTGTTCGCATGGGTATTGAGCACAGGGAATAGAGTGTGTAAGTCGTGATAAAGTCGACCTCTGCTTTGGAATAAGTTACTAGTGAGTAGAGCTGCCAATTTTTAAATTTTTATTTTCTTTTAGTTTCATGAAGGTTCTCTTTTTCTGCTACTGAAAGGAATTTTCCCGAATTCAGACACAGAAGTTGTTCACTATGTAGAAAAGGATCAGAAATCAATACCCTTCAAGAAAGAGCAAAGTGCCTGAATCTGTCTTGGTATTTGTAGAGAACTACACACCAAAGTAAGATTTTCTAGCTGGTGGCCGAATCAAAGCTTCTTTTATAAGAATAGATAGAGATATATGTTGACTATTTAAAATTACCACTGGAAACTATGTTAGGTTTATTCCACTGCCTTTCTCACCAAACAAACTAAAGTTGCAAAGGTCTCACTGTCTCCATTATAAATAGATTCTGCCGTTAAAGAAGTGTGATCTACCAACACACCTTCCTATCAGTTTAATTACCAGGAGTAGAACGTATACTGAAGGCTTCTTGTCTTATTTCAGTGTACTTAGGAGATTACATTGTATCCAATTATATAATGCCGGCTAAATTAATATAAAATGCAGCAGAAAAAGCAAGCATGTGCTAATTGTCTGGGGACAGGCAGGATTCCTGTGAGTCAAGGATGAATTTGGTTTGGGGCAGAGACAGGAGAGCAGTCAGTGTGTAAGAGGACACCGTGGAGCGGCAGTCTCAGGAGTCCCCAAATCCTCATGATTAAAAACTCTCCAGAAGGCAAGTCTGGGAATCATTAAACTTTCCATTTGAGGAAACGGGGTTTGAAGAGGTTGACTACATTTCTTGAGGGCACAGAGCAGGTGAGGAGCAGAGCTGCCCCTCAGACCCCAGCTGGTCTGCGGTGTGTTCAGCCTTTGTGCACCTGCAGGCTGAGGCGAGCAGGTGGGAGGAGGAGAAGGGGCCGACCAGCAGGTTGCAAGCACTGGAACTCCAGGGCCTCAAGAAAGCCAAGGCCAGACTCTCTACAGCGGTTAAGGATCGAGTGTTCAGAAATTGGGTGGAGATGGACAAATCTTGCTGGAGGTTTCTGAGAATTGATTAGTAGCTGCAGTCTAGTGTTATTGACAACACAGGGGAGTTTTCTGAGGGAAAGAGAAAGACGGATCCACAGATAGGATGGGTAAGCTCTACACAGTTACCTCTGGGCTAACCCTGCAGGGGAGAACGACGGGAAGGGAGTCCTCTGAAATCCCGCACACCAGAATGCTCCTCTGAGCTTCCAGCTTAACATCTGAGACAAGGGCAGATTTCAAGAGGATTATGCTCTTTCCTGAGGAGCTCTTTCCATAGCTGAGTGTCAGGACTACCTTACTTTTTAAACTTTAAATAGTAAAAACAACAAAACAGAAGGAAGCACTATTTAATTATTTGCATGGTGCATTGCGCCAGGAATAAGCATTGGAACCCAAAAGTAGCATCTGTGTCTGGCGGTGGCCAGTGGTGCAGAGACCTGGCTGGGTCCTGGGAGTGGGACATCTTCAGGGGAGAGTTTCCTGACCCTTGGATCTGGAGGAAATTCTTCAAGGGAGAACCCGGCAGGACATTGATGATTAGTGAGTGTTTCCCTCATAAAGTAACCAGAGCCACTGACTGAGACCCCCAGCATCAGAGCAGGGGAGCAGCAGCCTGTCTGCTCTGCACCAGGTGAACAAGACAAGAGGCCTCTGGTGTTGGTTTTCCTCACCCCTTGCCCCTTGCCCTAGGGCTGGACACTGCCTGTCGGGGCACTCCTGCTTTTGGGGAAGATGCTTCTCGACTTCACTGTGCTGCACAGGGCAGATGACAGCGGCTTGGGTGGGAGTCTGAGGCTCCTCCCAGCAGGACAAAGGTGCTGGCCGCAGTCCCCTCTGCCCCTGGCCGTGGGTGAGGGCTCCTGTGCCTCCACCAACCCCACATCAGAGGGGCCTTCTCACAGCACGTTCATTTCCTATACGTCCCCTTGAGGAGATACTCACTGCTGGGTCTACCCTTTCTCCTCACGTAAGGAAACACATTGTTGCAGAAGCTTATAAAATTATCATTAATCTCCTTAAAATAACACACTTTAAAGCATCCTTATTTTCTGAGTTATTTTAGGTTGTCATATGGTGATGATATAAGAATATTCTGAAGGAATGTCTACAACCATAATTAGTTTCTTTTTTGATAAACGTACTCAGAGATGCCTTGTTCTAGAGAACTTTATTTCGGGTAGGAGTTTGTATCTTATCAGGACATGCTTTAAGCTTTCTCGTGGCAGCTCTGCTCTAGACAAAACTACTATTAACAGACCGGGATGTGGAGGCGGCGTGAAGGAATCTGCTTTTCACTGTAGTATTGTATGTTTCGGTACTTTGTAAGTTGAGTTTCCAAAATGAAAATAAAGTAGATAACCGAGGATCTAAATTTTCTGGGCAATGGTTTTAATTTTTCACTTTAATTATAGAGATTTAAATAGGGCCATTCCTTGAGAGCTATTATTTAATTGGGGGCGGGGGAGCAACGCAGAAGAGAGACTTATAGGGTTTAGGTAGGTGGATGAAAGCCACATGATAGATGATTGATGATGGAGAGATGATAGATGATGATAGATAGATAGACAGATGACAGATGGAAAGACAGAGGTGGAGATGGGGATATACAGGGCTGAACACCACCCAGAGCCTAGAGGTGCTGTGGGGAAGGGCTGGTAACAACAGGTCTTAGCTGAAAGCATGGTGCTGCCCGCACTCAGAGCTGAAAGCATGGCGCTGCCCGCACTCAGAGCTGAAAGCATGGCGCTGCCAGCACTCAGAGCTAGGCTGTTTATTAACATGTTCTTTCCACCTCTGCTTAATTGTGAGCAGAGACTCTGGCATGAAAGCACAATAACACAGAGAAAAGCAGCACACTCAGCTCCGGTGTGCTGGGTGTTTACTACGAGCTAGTCGGTGATCAGTTGGCGTTTTATCCCCACAGACCTAACTGGGGTGTGGACGATCACACTTCACCAAGGACCGTTTCTGGGGCTGGGCAGGGGGACAGCAGGATTCATAACTTGAAAAATTATCGTTGTTGGAACAGGATGAGCCACGGCTTCCTAAAAAGTGGAAAAACAGCTAAACTGTTTAGAAACAAAGAAACGGGTCATTACTCCAGTTCAGAGCTGCTTGGTTAGCGCCATTATGGCTAATGGCTCCCTCAACAGCCAGACAAGGACCCAGAGGGGGCCCCTGAGATTTCTCAAATGACCACTTCTTCATCTGTCTGTTGCATGAGATGCCCGACCTTCAGATCCAGACAGACGTGTCCGTCCTTGTCAAGGGTGAGGGTGATCGCTGCTCTTGTCATCTACTCACAAACCTCATGGTTTCTATAACAACTATCAAAGATGAATGACAATAAAATTCAAGTTGTAATTCTTTTCTTTTCTTTTTTTTATTGAATGGTAACTGTGTACATTAATGCACTTCTGGGGTACAGTGTGGTGTTTTCACACACAATCCGAAACACTCCCATCAAATTGGTTAATAGCCTTCATGTCATTTTCTTAGTTATTGTGTTAAAACGTTCATATTCTACTCATAGAAAGATTCACTTGTACCCTTGTAAGATGAACCACAGAAGTGAACCCTCCAATCTTCCTCCCTCCACCCAATGCCCCCCACCCCACCCACCCCCCCCCCCCCCCCCACCCCCAAAAGAAGGGGGTTTATTTTTTAAATATTAATAACAAATGTATAAATAAATAATAATATATATATTTTTAAATTGAATGGTAACTATGTACATTAATGCACTTCTGAAGTACAGTGTGGGGTTTTCACACACAATCCAAAAC
>CAUYTI010102474.1:0-19763 GCA_963575145.1 Galago senegalensis
GCCTGTGGTCCCAGCTACTTGGGAGGCGGAGGCAAGAGACTCGCTTGAGCCCAGGAGTTGGAGGTTGCTGTGAGCTGTAATGCCACGGCACTCTACCCAGGGGGACAGCTTGAGGCTCTGTCTCAAAAAAAAAAAAATGAAAATAGACATTTTAATTGCTTTCCTTAAGCAAATATTTTATTTGCAACTGCCTCTGTGCCAATACTCTTGAAGGCTATCCAGACAGCCCCCTTTTTCTGGGATCCACATTGCCTGAATAATCTGGTAATTATTGGAGCTCCGGGGCCTCATTCCCACAGTGTGACCCAGTGTCTTTGGTTGGGCATAGTCACTGGACCAACCTGGGCCACAGAGCCACTTCTCAGGTAAATTTGGAACTGGAACTAAGAGATTCTAATTCAGATCAGCTGCTCTCTTAAATGAAGAAGCTACAAAGTAGAAATTGGGAGAGGAAACTGAAATGCAGACAGAAGTGAACTAAGAGATGAGGAAGGTGGCCTTCTGGACTCCCCACAAGGCTCCAGTCTTTGGTTCCTGCTTCCTCCTAGGCTCAGTGTCCAAATTCTCCCTGGACTCTAGGAGATGCATAAAAGAAATCTTCATTACTACTGAGGCAATGTCACCTGATGTGGCTACCTGTGACAGAGGCTACCTAACACAGCTGCTTTCAGGAGTGTAAACAGTATGAATAAAGAGGAGCTGGGGAAAGAAAATTCCAGGATAGAGAAGAGAAAGGATGGTATAGCTAGTCAGTACCTCCTCATCTTCCACAACAAGAGTTCTCTCTGGCTTCTCAGAGTCCTCAAATTCTGGTTGCCAGACGTTTTCTTCCAACTCCAGATCTAAAATAATGTCTTGAATTCTAACATTTCTTTCCTTCACGCGTGCAATTTCAAACTCTTTTTGTTTATATGCAAGATCAAACTCACGATTGAAAACAGTTTTGACCTTGTAAATGATATCCTGAAATATCAATGTTAAAGAAAACACATCATGTATTGTATCTTTACTGGCAACATAATCCCATGGTTATATTTTCCCTCCAGAATCATTCCACGAATTATCTCTTAAGAAAGTAAAACTAATTTTTCTGGAGTGCTGCTTATATTGTCATTTCTTGGTTCAAACCTATAGTGGCATCCAACCTTGAGTAGGATTAAAGCAACAGAAATGTAAGTTGTAGCTTACTGTGTAGGGATTTTGACAAATGCTGAAGTAAGTGATAGATAGGTACATGAAAGCTTGTAGGGATAGTCTCTCTACTTTTGTACAAAATACAATATAAAACACTTAAAATGCAATATATAGAATTTAAGTTGGTAAGTGTCTTTGGACACATTGGAACTTTGTTTTGGGGAGATGTAGAGAGGAAGAGACAGGGTGGTTGGAGAAGCTAGCAGAGAATCATCACCACACACAATACTTTTGCTCTGTATAGACCGGTCATTCTCAGGTAGAAAGGAGACCTGAACTAGCTATCTGAATGGACCAGTTCCTATGGGGACAGTGCAGTCAACTGGATCACCCCCAGTCCTGCCAGTGGGTCAACTCAAGGGGGCCTTTATGTTACCATCAGTTTATGTGCTTATCCTACTGAAGATGAAACCATTAAAGTAGGGTGGGAAAAAAGGATTTTAACAGATACCATGAGAATTTCTCTAAGGCTGAAATTACCTCCTTATTGGAAAACACCTAAATAAAACAGCAAGAAGACAAGGATTTTGAACATATAAGGAGATCCTAGTTGACATCTGGGTTGCCAAGGAGAGCGAATTCAAGAATGTCTTTTATCTGTGAGCTTAACTGGACATCTAAGCAGAAGAATGGTTTGTGGGTTCAGCTAGTGTGGAATGTTCTTTAGAAAACCTGCATCGGCTCGGCGCCTGTGGCTCAAGTGGCTAAGGCACCAGCCACATACACCTAAGGTGGCAGGTTCAAATCCAGCCCAGGCCCGCCAAACAACAATGATGGCTGCAACCAAAAAAAAAAAAAAATGCCAGGCGTTGTGGCGGGCACCTGTGGTCCCAGCTACTTGGGAGGCTGAGGCAGGAGACTCGCTTGAGCCCAGAAGTTGGAGGTTGCTGTGAGCTGTGATGCCACAGCACTCTAGCCAGGGGGATAGCTTGAGGCTCTGTCTCAAAAAAAAAAAAAAAAAAAGAAAGAAAGAAAGAAAGAAAACCTGGTATCACAAAACCCTGTCTGAAAGGTTGAAATCAACTCTCATACACAAGCTCTATCTAAAAGACACACATACTAGCGATTGTTATATTTCTCCATATATGCACTCCAACTAGAGTGAAGTGGCATCACTACAGCTCACACCACCCACAAACTCCTGGACTCAAGTGATCCTCCTGCCTTAACCTCCCAAGTAGTTGGAACTACAGGCCTGCACCACCATGCCTAGCTAATGTTTTTGTAGAGATGGGGTCTTGCTATGTTGCTGGTCTCAAATTCTTGACCTCAAGGAATGCTCCTGCCTCAGCCCCGCAAAGTGCCTGTATTACAGACATGGCCACTGCACCTGGCCTCTCCGTTTTAAAGACACATTTAATTAGCATTAGGTTTCAATGTGAGACCCCTTAAAAGCACATGATGGGGAATTTCAGAGATTTTTGAGGATAAAAACAATTTACCTACCTTTAGTAATATAATTTGGTTGATCTTTTCTTCTCTGGTATGAAGTTGTAATTGGCTTGACAAGAATGAGGTGTCTACCCCAAAATCAGCACTCAGACTCCCAAGAAGGTAATTGGGCAAGTTGGTTTTTTTCTCTGTCTTGTTTTCCTCCTCCTCTTCATCTTCCTCTTCGTGATGCTTTTTAATCAAGTTAACTGCAGACTGAACCTCTATAATTTCCTTTCGTACCTAAATGTAGAAAAAGATGACAGGTAAGTTATGCAATAACAAAAATTCACTAAAGGGCAATTTTGTGACAAGTTAATTATTTCAATAATCATTTGGAGATGTTAAATTGTCTGGCCAACAACTGAATTCAAAGTGATGGATAGATCCCAAAACTGCTGCAGAAGAGACTAAAACTTCAGAAACTGATGAAGCGTAGATAAATCAAAGGAACACAAATTGTCCTTGAGAGCATGCAATATTTATAATTTTCTGTCAGGATGACACATGCTTGTAAGTATTTTGAGTAATTCTTGGTACTTAAGTATTAATACACATATTAAAAATATATCTTCTCATCATATTTTACAAAGAAACTTGCTTAAAGTGGTCTGGTGGGTTAAGGTTAAGAAAAATTAAATACACTTTCATTTTGTTTTAGAAGAAAGGTGAGTTCAAAGTTCTAGTAAAACACAACTATACCAAAGGGGTTTGACAAAGATTACTGCTAAAACATCTGGGGTTTAGGAAAACCACAATTCCATCAAAACAGATTCTACTTCATCCTCGGTCAATCATCTTCAAACACAATCCCTAGTGATAAGGGAGGATGAAAAGGGCATCAGTGGATGAAGACAACCTCTGAGCAGGATAAGAATGAAATCCCAAATCTCGTTTTTAGAGATGTCCTCCGTTTGAGGGCTAGCCAGTGTTGTATAGGATATAGACTCCTTGATTTATTGATATAGGCTCCTCTATTCATTAGAATATAGCCTACAAATTAACAAGAAATAAACATATATATACATACAATTTCTAAACTTATCTTAAATTGTACCCCAACTCAAATCTGTCTGAAGGAGGCCTTAAAATAAAGCACATCACTTGTATAAATACAAATATATTTGAAATTGTACTTTCAGACATTCTGCTTCAATCTTCTTTTGCTGCAAAACCCTCTCCAATTCTTTTTGCTCTTCATCTGTGCGCAGTTTCATTGGGAAGTTCTCAACCACATAGGGGATATGGAAGCACTTAGGGGATAAAAAGATGAAATAAAGCCATTTTAAGTACAATTGTATATTTGAGGGCAGAGTAGGGGGATGTTTCTTCTGATTAAAATTAACTTGCAGGTTATCATACATAGGTAAAACTGACAAGGGAAACCTCCTCTAAAATAAGACAATGTCTTCCAATAGTATTGGTATAAACTATATAAAGTCCTGTGCTTTTCTGAAGGATTTATTTCTAGAGCAATGGATCTCAACTAGGAGCAATTTTGCCACCTCCCACTCTCTCTCTCTCTCTCTCTGTTTCCCCTGAGACACATGACAAAGTCTGGAGACATTTTTTGTTATCATTACTGGGAGTGAGGGATACTACTGTCCCTAGCAGACCGAGGCCAGGGATGTTACCAAACATCTTACAATGCATAGGACTGGGCCCCTACAACTGAACCTGATCTAGCCCAAAGTGTGCAGCTCATGAAAAACCCTATTCTAGAGCAACACTCCATCATATAAATGCAGAAGGACCTTAGACTTCATTATCTAAACTAGGAGCATATTTGAAAGTGAAAAGGGTGCTGTTAATAGTTATGGCAGGACCACAGGAATGAACTGAGATTTCGGGTCACACTTGGAAGGAATCCCAGTGAAAAGCAGGAAAAAGAGCTCCTTAGGAAAGACAGGCACAGGGGGAAAGGTGAACAAGATTTCATCCGCCTTTCAATCTGTGTGGACTGTGATAAAGATGGCCTTTTTTAGTAGACAGCTATTAGGACCTGGATGCGGGGAAGATCTCCGGGAAGTTCATGGGGACTGAGCAGAGAGGGAAGGAATCAGGAGAGTGACCCATTAGGGAGAGTGCAGTACAGGAAGGGGCGGGGCTTGCTTTCTGTGCTGTGCTACATAGAAAGTTTCTTAAGTGTATTTATTTTTAAAAACTTCCTACCATGAGACTTCAGTGACAATTCTCACCAGGGTTTGTGCCTGGCGGTTTTGTCTGTTACCTTCAGAGCTCTGCCTTTCACAGCCATGGATTTCCAGCACTCTTCTTTGATAAGTTCAGCCAAATAGCACTTGGCCAGGTTATGCATCTCTATGTCCTTCTTCATCTTGAAGAATGTAGATAAAGGGAGAAGATAAACATGAAAACGTGGCCTCAGAAACAATAACCTCCACTGTAAATTCACCAAGTCGTCAGCATCGCACATTCAGAGGCAGAGGTGTTGTCTTTCCCTGACACTGAGCTGCCCTGCAGTCAGATGCACTTTGGGGGAACACATCTCTGCCTTTGAGAACATCTCCTGGAGCTTATCTCTGTAGCTTAGGCTTCCTTTTTTGAGACTGAGGTGTCAAACACAGGTGTCCTTAAAATATCTGAGGTGACTGGGTCACATCCGTGAGCAAGCTGGGGGTGAGGACAGACAGGCAGACCCGCAGTGAGTTGTTTAGCTAACACGCACAGATCTGGCTACTTAGGACAGCAGGCAAGCAAAACCACTGAGCCAAATCATCCTGTTTCATTAGACAAGTTTGGAGTTTATATTTTTATGTGAAACTTCCAGATAGCTGAATGTTGGCTTAATTCTTGCCAACACATATTTGAAATGCCAGTTTGTGACCTCTGTTTGGGTTACTGCACTTAATTTTTCAATTATTTATGTCTACAATAAAAAAATGCTCCACTACTCTCGGGAATCATATAATTTACATTTTTCCACTTAGAAACATATGGTACTTCAATTAGTTTTATCTGTTTAAGTAATCCTGTTCTATTATTTAAGTAATTAAATATTCCTATTTTAATAGAGTTTGCTAAAAGGCCTGGTATGAATGTGAGACCTAACAATTTTTAGTTCTTAAAATCCTTTTGGGAACCTCTTCTGCATTTCACTTTGCTGGCAGAATTATTATCAAACCAGCTAAGAATGGCATTCCCCAGACATTAAAATGACCTTTTTTTTCTTTACTATTTCTTTTTTATTTCTATTAATTTTATTCATTGTCTGATCACATGAATTTAATTTGCAATTTATTTCTTTTTGATTCTGATCCATTGAGTTCATGGCTAATACAGTTTTAAATTCTGTTTTCCAAAATAAACAGCTGGGGTGGTACATCTGTTGTCAGAACCTGCCAGATTCTCACTGTATTCAGCCATCCTCTTTCCACTATGGAGGCTACTTGATCAGATCCTCCAGGCTCAGTCTAATACTTTGTATCGTATCCAGATTGTCTTTACTGGGCTTTGGTCTTTTCTATTTTGTTGAGATCCTAGCTGGGCTGGCTAGTTGCTTTAGGATTAGGACTGGTGGGAGACATTGACTTGTCCCAAGGACTAGTATTCTGTTCCCAAACATGCTGAAAGCCAGCTGGGTTTATGATGCCATCTGCTAACATTGTTCTCTCTTGGACTACTTTTGCACCTGCTTCACCTGCTACTATTCACTGATGACTTGGTGAATTTACAGTGAAGGTTATTGTTTTGTGATTTGGGGCAAAGACACAGGGTAAGGGTGGGTGAACGGGGGAGTTCATAGGATAGAGTGCAGTGGTGTCATCATAGCTCACTGCAACCTTAAATTTCTGGTCTCTAGCAATTCTCCTGCCTTGGCCTCCAGAGTAGCTGGGACTACAGGTGTACGCTACCATGCCTAGCTAGTTTTCCTATTTTTTACAAAGACAGGGTCTTGCTATGTTGTTCAGACTGCTCTTGAACCCCTGGCCTTAAGCAATTCTCCTGCCTTGGTCTCCCAGAGTGGTGGGATTACAGGCATGAGCTACTACCATACTTGGCCAAAAGTAAGATTCTTTACCATGACGTACAAGGTCTTCAGCAGTTGACCTCTGCCCACCTCCTGCACATCATTCCAGAAGGCTCCTTCCCAGACACTGTGCTGTGGCCTTTCTGGTCATTCTGTTCCTAGAATACTACAAGCATTCCCACCTGAGGGCTCTTGCTACTCCCTTTGCACAGCCCGATCTCTCTCCCCTGACATGTCACCCTTCTAATGTGTGCTTCTTTGACCACGGAAGTAGCCCCCTTGCCATCCACCACAGCATCCAGTGTGTTTCTGTCATACACTAAATAGAGATTTGCTATGGTCTATCCTCTTCACTACATTAGCCCTATGAGAGCAGAAATGTGTCTCTCTTATTTACTATATCCCCAGCACCCAGAATAATGTCTGGCACATAACAGGTGCTCGATAATTGCTGCAGAATGAATGGATGAATGATTATCCCAGGTAAATGTTATCAGGTGAGGTCCGTTTGTTGAGGACCTTTCATTGCAATGATGTTATCCCTGATATATTTCCTCTTCTTCTCAGTCTCATGTCATTCACCCAGTCATTAATAAACAAGTTTAACAGGATGGAATCCCATGGCACATGTTGAAAACCTACCTCTTAGAGATATCAGTCAAATAATTAGCATTCATTTGGTGTAATTGTTTAACCAGTTACAACCTATCTAATTGTCCCTGAATCCAGATATAGAAAAAGAATCTTACTTTTGGCCAGATATAATTCACCCTCTCATTCGGAGGAAAAAAATGTTTTTTTATTAGCATGTTCAAAAAATTATGCATTGTTCGCTTTGTTCATATTATATTGGAAAAGCTTTTGTTATGTTCACATTATTCTGAAAAAGCTCCCTTCTCCATTCTCTTTTTATTTCCTTCATAATAACTTTATGGTGCTTAAATTTATTTTTTTCATACCTTTGCTACTTCTTCCTCACTTTCTTCATGAAGCCTTTCCAATTCCTCAAGATCCAGGCCAAATTCCTCTTGGTCTAATTTTGCAATATTATCTGCTTTTTCATTTTCTTCCATCATTTTCAGAACCTGAAATTTTTAAATAAAAAAAGATGATGACAAGTAAATAATTAAGCTTTAAAGAGATGTCTTTCTTTGTCTCTTTAGGCAGCAATCAATATAAAAATAGATGTTCTGTTTATCCAAATGTACTACTGAATAAAGAATTAGCTTATGGGCTTATTATGTTTATTGAAGTTTTAAGGCTTAATCTTTAAAAACTCATTCATCTAATAACAAAAACTATAAAAAGCATAAGTTCATCACTTCATCGAATGATATTAAGGAATTATTGGTATTGAAGGTAAAAAAATAGTATTGTGTTTATACATTTTAAGAGTCCTTATCACTTAGAGCAGTGGTTTTCAACCTTCCTAATGCCGTGACCCTTTAATACAGTTCCTCATGTTGTGGTGAACCCCAACCATAAAATTATTTTCATTGCTACTTCAGAACGAAAATAATTTTATGGTTGGGGGTCACCATAGCATGAGGAACTGTATTAAAGGGTCACGGCATTAGGAAAGTTGAGAACCACTGACTTAGAGACACATACTGAAATAATTAAGGATGAAATTATATGATGTCTAACATTGACTTCATAATAATCAAGAAGGGGTAATGAATGGGAATATATATGAAACAATAATGACTAGTGAACTTATTATATTACTATCTCCACTTTTGTATAAACTTGAACTTTTGTACAATAAAAATTATCTTTAAAAGTTCATAACTTCAGGCTTGATGCCTGTAGCTCAAGCAGCTAAGGCACCAGCCACATAGACCAGAGCTGGCAGGTTTGAATCCAGCCTGGGCCTGCCAAATAACAATGACAACTACAACCAAAAAATAGCCGGGCATTGTGGTGGGCGCCTGTAGTCCCAGCTACTTGGGAGGCTAAGGCAAGAGAATCACTTAAGCCCAGGAGTTGCTGTGAGCTGTGATGCCATGGCACTCTATGTAGGGTGAGAGCTTGAGGCTCTGTCTCAAAAAAAAAAAGTTAAGAGACTAGATATAAAATAATTGTAGTAGGTTGAACCATATACTCTGAAAACATGTGCCTCCCATGTACCCTTTCTCAAGAAGAGAGCCAAAACATCTTACATCTTGGTGGGGGGGCAGGCACCATTCATATTGGGTTACACTTAAATGGCACCCCAGCATAGCCATGTTATAAAGAATGTTCCTAAGAATATATTCCAACACAACAGCCCTATTCAGGAAGGCACTGAAAAATGCACCCCCGAGAAAATAAGAGAAACACATGGGATCCAGGAAATAGGGGCTCAGACTCAGGAGGCTGATGCGAGGATTTCCCAGGAAGATGGCTAAGAGCAGTCCTCGGGACAGCAGCCATGTGCCTGGTCTACAGAGCAAGAGCAAGGTGCTGCAGCTGGAGCTGGAAGATAGAAAGCTCCACAAGGGAGGCCAAATGCATTAATGTAACATGGTCTATGTGCTTATGATGATTTAATAATAAAATAATAAAAATAAAACACACACAAAAAGTGCACTGACTGACAGACTGATCACTTCAGGTATTTGTACTGAGTAGAGTTTTCCGGCATTTTGAGAGTTTGCATGGGTAATAGGTACACAGAAAGGCTTAATGCAAAACAAAGGCAATTATTAATTCCAAGAAAGATGAAGTTGGAAAAACATAAATGTAATCGTAATATACCATGTGCTCAGATTTGAAGCATATTGAAATAACTATTACAATCCATAACTATTATGGATTTTTATGTGTGCTGCAGTGGCAGGGTTAGTATAGGAGAATCCAACTATTCGTCTTCCTTAACAGGAAGCCAACTGTGAGTGTTAAATAGAAATATCAAGAAATAGCATCAGCATTATGAAGACTATTTAGGAAGATGAAGGTAAATAGTCAAACGAAAAAGTGGAAGGAAAACAGCCTCCTTAGGAGTATAGGATTCGGAGTCAAGAGACGTAGGGCAAGTATGCTTTAAAACATTTATTTTTAATTATGTAACTCAGCATTATTTAACTTGTTAAAATATAAATGAATAACTTTAATAAAAATGAGTGCCAATAAAATAAGATAGGGTATTTGGGGAAAGGAAGAAAAGAAAACCATTATTTATACAGATCATGATATAGTAAATACTCTACCCTGTTACAGAACCCCAGAAAACTGAGCTTACAGATAGAGAGAAAAGGGGCATAGTTCCCCATGCTGTGTTGAACAAAATCAGTTCAAAAAGTAGTTTTAGACCAAGGGCCAAATGTAGTATATGAAATCTCAATACTTACGGTTGCAGCAAGAGCTTTAATTCCACTTTTTATCTCTTTCCTTTTCTTGGAAAACAGTTTAACTTCCTTTTTGATAGCCTGAAATGGAATAAACACATCACTTAACAAAGCAAGAAAAATGGGGGTGGGGTGGGAGGAGGAGATTCATAGGTAGCACCTCTCTACAAACAGGAATAATTCATTTTTTCCTTCCCTCCCTCTCTTTCTCTCTCTCTCCCTTCCCTCCCTTCCTTCCCTCCTCGCCTCCCTCCATTCCTTCCTTTCCTCCTTCTCTCTCTTCCTTCCTCTCCTCTTGAGTAGTTAGGACTACAGACACTCACTACCATGTCCAGCTAGAAATAAAGAATTTCTAAAGACTAATAATATAAACTAAACTTGAAATAACACCATTGCTGCTTGCTTAAATCTAATTGCTCTTATGTAAGCAACCATCGAAACAACTTGAAACTGATGTCAATTATATGGCCAATGGAAAGACAATAATTAAATAGTAAATATTTAAACAGTGACAAAGGAAAACCAGTCTGCTCTTTTATTGGGAACCTGAGTGAGACTAGATTGATGGGCCATATCCAGACACGAGCTGTTAATCAGTCTACTACCCATGCTGCCTTCCCGACAGCTGCAGCAGAAGCATGCCCTCCTGTTCCTGGCCCACCCCGTTGCCTTTAAGACCAGCATCTTCCACAACTCACTCCAGAATGATAGACTGCAGTTCCTTCTTTGCTTTGGCTCATGGGGACACTTTCTCTGGGTTTCATGTTAGCCTGCATATAGTTCTTAAAGCTCGTGCAAGTTGATCTAAGGACTGATCTATGTGTAGGGCGTTTATCTGTTTTCTGGAGAAGTTACACCTGTGCGTGTAATGCTCTGCCAAGTAGTGTCTCAGTCTGCCTTCTGATTTTCTATAGGAAACTAATTTATTTGGCAAACCTACAGAGTATTATTTCAAACCTATCCCATGTTTTATGAATACCTCTTGGCTTTTTTGTTGTATCCAGGAGATTTCCTTCATATCATCCGTTGATACTAATTCCTCTTGTGATGAGTCAATGCTAGGCTTCTTACTTCGATGTACCTTAGAAAAAGATATTTCTTAAATTTAAAATTCATCAAGTTCTTCCCCTCCCACCTTGCTACATAACTGCTTTGAATCTCTTTGCACTTGTTGCATTCTTAAAAATATTATGAAGCATTTTTTTCTGCCCCAAGATGTCATGTTTTATTAATATGATTCCTACCAGTCTGTTCTCATATCATCCACACCTTCCACTGAGAAAGCTGAGATGACCAGGCAGGTCACACCATCACCATTTCACCTTCTTCTGGCTACTGCGGCCCAAGCACTCCTACCCATCAAGGTCTGCACCACCATCTGTGCTTAGGATCTTAATTTTTTCCTCCTTCTTGAGGTCTTTATACCTTTTTCTAAAAATCACATCTCTCTATATATGATCTATTCTCCCTTGTTCTGAATCTTTCCCAGCATAATCTAAACATACTCTGATATCTGCTGTCTTAGGAAAACTACTCTCAGCTGATCTACCACATTCTCCTTTAGCTACCACCATATTTATTTGCTTGCCTTTGCAGCAAAATATCCTGGAAGAGTTTGGGGTGTCATCCTCTCCTGGCTCTCTTGTAACTTAGCTGGGTGCCTCTGCTTCCCTGAAGTCTCTCCCTGCCTCTCTAGAAGTTGCTCTGCTCTGGTCCTCATCTGTTTCTCATCATTCATGCTTCCATGATGAAAGCTCTACCTAGCTTTATGGCTTTAAGTCCATCCAGACACCCTTGACCCTCAAATCAACATCTCTAGTCCCAGCCTCTCCCCAGAACTCAAGCTCATCTACCCAATGGCCTACTTAGCATCTAGAGCTCAGCGTGGGTAAAATCATCTTCAGATTCCTCTCTTTCTCTCCCACAGTCGGCCTCAGCTCCATTAATGGTACCTTCTTCTATTCAGTTGTTCAAGTAAAACAATCTAGGAGTTAGTCTTGAGTCTTTCTCTTCCTCTCCCTCTCTGTCCAATCCTTTCGTGAGTTCTGTCAACCCTAGCTCTGAAATCCATGTGGGATTTACCACTTCTCTCCTGCCCACAAGCTCTTCTACCTCCAGTACCACCACCTGGACCTCTGCTGAACCCCTGGGTCATTTCCCTGCCTCCACTCTTTTCCCCTCTAGGAAACATTCTCCACATAGCAGCAAGCAATCTTATAAAAAATGTAAATAAGATCTTATTAATCCTCTGCTCAGAACATTTCCCTAGATTCTCATTACAACTCTTTTCCTGGCTTGCAAAGCCTTTTATTACCTGGACTCTTCTCATTTTGAGGACCTCACCTTCTGCTACTTCCTTCCCTGCTCATGGGACTGCTCAGGCCCTTTGTAGGCCCTTACACATCACTTGCCAAGCTCATTCCCCCTCTGGCCTGAGGGTTCTTGCTCCCACCTCCTTTTTCACCATAGTGTCCTCTTTTAATTCGGATCTCAGCTTAAATGTCTTTTCCTTGGAAAGGCTATCCACTCAAACACTATCACATCAACTATACCTATTCACCAAAGAGAACTTGTTATTATCTAATTGTTTCTTATTTATTTTCTTACTATATGTCTCTCCCTGCCCACCCCATCACCCTTGGAATATAAATGCCACAAATGCAGAAACTTTCTCTGTCTTGTTTATGGCCATATCCACCATGGTCCAGCACTTTATAGACATGAATAAATATTTTTTAAATGAAAGAATGAAGTTATACTCTAGCTAGACACTTCCTAAATGATGTATGTTATATCAAAGTATAGAGAGAGTGGTTTGGCCAAGCACCAGTGTCGGCAGATTTCTTTTTTTCCAGGCAAGCCCAGATCTCATAATATGGTTTAAATGAGAACTGAGATGCAATATTTGCCGTTGCTTTGAGAAAAGCTGAATGTTTTCTCTCAGATGTAGCTTATACTCTTTGAAGAATCATGAGATACCTGGATAAAGAGAAATATTACTAAATATCTGCTTAAAGAAGAGCACAAATTAAAAAATTTTATATGAATTTAGAAAGAAAAAGCAAGCTAGCTAGCCAGCCATATTGGAACTCAACTGTGTCTTCACATTCGGGTTCCACAGCTAAGGAAACCTTTGATGGTGTACGTAAATAATCATTCTCCTCCTCTATGATATTGCCCAGATAAAGTAATAGTTTCCCGCAATGTTCAAGAATGTCACCAGCTAATTGTCCTTCAAAATGCCTATATTAATAAAAAAGAAAACATGTAAGTTACAGAATCACAATGAATAAAAGTCATCTTTAGCAGTGTCATTTCCAGATACACAAAGACAAATGTGGACAATTCTTGACAGACTTTCTAATTCAGAAAGTCTGGAAGGGCCCCAAGAATATGCATTCCTAACAGGCCCTCACCTGAGTAACTGTTATAGATGAATAAAAGGGTTGTCACCCACTATAGTTCATCCTATAAGGAAGGGTACATGTGAATCTCTCTAAATGTAGAATATAAATGTCTTAACACAATAACTAAGAAAATGACATGAAGGCTATGTTAACCAGTTGGATGAAAGTAGTTCAAATTGTATATAGAAACAGCACTCTGTACCCTATGTAGACAGCTATGATTTAATAAAAAAAAAAAAAAAGGGTTGTCACATTCCTAAGGTCACAAGCTCACAAGTCCTGGACCAATCATTTTTTCTTTTTTTTTTAGTCTTAAAAAACTGAATTGTATACCTTGTTTTTATTAAATCATAACTGTGTACATTGATGCAGTTATAGGGTTCAGTGTACTGATTTGATATGCAATGTGCAATGCCTACATTGAAATAACATGCCCATCACAATTATACTCTTTATTAATAGTTTTGAAATGTACCATTGCATCATATACATTAGGTGAGGTCCCCCCAAATACCCTCCCTCCTTACCTCTTCCCTCCCCTCTCTCCTCTTCCCTTCTACTTTTTGGACTATAGTTATGTTTTACAATTCATATTAATGTATAGGTAGATTATATATTGATTTCATAGTAGTATTGAGTACACTGGATATTTTTTTTTCCATTCTTGAGATACTTTACTAAGAAAAATATATTCCAGCTCTATCCAGATAAACATAAAAGATGTGAAGTCTCCATCTTTTATGGCTGCATAGTATTCCATGGTGTACATATACAATTTGTTAATCTATAATGAGTTGATGGGCACTTGGGCTGTTTCCATGTCTTGGCAATTATGAATTGGGCTTCAATAAATATTCTGGTGCAAATATCTTTGTTATAAAATAATTTTTGATCATCCGGGTATATGCCTAGTAGAAGAACTGCAGGATGGAATGGTAGGTCTACTTGTAGTTCCTTGAGTATTCTCCAAACTTCTTTTCTAAAAGCTTGCATTCCCATCAGCAATATAGAAGTGTTCCTTTCTCTCTGCATCCATGCCAACATCTGCTTTGGGATTTTTGTGATGGACCAAGGTTTCAAACCATGTTTTGTTTTGAGTCAGAAGTCTAGGTGATTACGGATAGATCAAAATGTCATAGACAAGGCTTCAGCACTAGTCTGTTGTTGCCTTAGACACTATTTCTTCATATATCCTTCTACGAAGGATATGTTAGGATTTGTATGGTGAGATACAAGTCACTATCTTATTCAGGGTTCCATGTATAAAATGGGCATAATGATGCAGTCTTCAAACATGTCTTTGAAATAAGTGGCTACCAAAATTGTTGTGATAGTAAATCTCCACAATATTTAATATCTTTCACAATGTTGCTGAGAAACAATTGTGTTTTACTGTTTACATACTATTACTACTATTACTACATACTATTACTACTGTAAAACTACTACTATGTTTCACTACTGTTTTGGTCACAGGAGGCACCATGAAATATTGTTTTTGCTGAAATGAATCACAAGTTGACTAGTAATATCCATCGGCAGGTCAATCAAGAAGGCAACATTGAAAGTTCAGCACACCTTTTCCATGTTTCAAGCCCTGCTTATCATCTGCATGATTGGGTAGTATTTGCTTATTTAGAATTTTCATTGTAGACTAAGCAAAGTTGGAATAACTTAGTATCATCTAGGAAAAATCTAATTAGGAAAGCAAACATGTGGTATACATGCATTTATACATGTATGAGAGTTCTTTAGGGATAAATAGGAGTTTCTAAAGTTATCTAATGTTCAGAATTGTCCTCATTCCTCATGTTCTTCCAATGTGTTATAGAAGGTAGGTCTGACTGATCATTGTCATATATACTATCTGTACATATATATATAACTATATATATATAAACTATGCATATATATAAACATATATGTATATATATTTGATGATTTAATATCTGGGGTCTTGCTAATGAAGGGAGGAGACTACCCTTATGAAGTAGTGTGCCTTTCAGATGCAAAACAACCAATCCAGAGACCATACCCCAATGCCTCATCTAGTAGGCTTTCATAATCAAGGCTACTATTTTCCTGCCCTGATCACCCCTGGATCATGTACCAGATGTCTGGGGCAGCACTATGCCCCAGAACCCACTACTACTATACAAACTAGCTGAAAGGTTTAAACAATGGCTCCCAGAGATAAGGCTGCCATCATTTATACCTTTCACTAGCCAATCCTAAACCTGTGAATCCTTACCATACTGAAGACCCCTGTCCTTGCTTTTCCCACTCTCCCAGCCCCCTGACCCTCACGGTGCTTCCTCATTCCTTGAACAGTAATAAATCTATGGTAATAAATAAATAATAAAATCTACATTTTATTTATTATTATTATTTTTAGACAGTCTTGCTTCCAAGTAGTTGGGACTACAGGTCCCCAGGCCACCATACCTGACTAATTTTTTCTATTATTGGTAGAGAATAGAAAATAGCCTGTTGCTTAATCTCATCTTGAACTCCTGGTCTCAAGTGGTCCTTCCACCTCAGCCTCCCAGAGTCCTAGGATTACAGGTGTGAGCTACCATGCCTAGCCCAAGATCTGTATTTTAAAACACCATACCACATGGGGTTACTTACCACACACTGTACTTACTTCCATTTTAGGTAGACAAGGGTGCCGTCATCTCTCCCATTCACCAGAATGTTTTGTCCATCCATTGAAATTCTTACTGACTGAATCCCATGTCCCTGGTGAGAATTACTCCGACACCGAGCAAATGTTTCCTCAATAGTTTTAGGAGCAAAGTGAAGAAATTAAAAAAGCGATTTTACTATGTGGGTTTTCTATTGGGGGGTTACCTTGTGGATAGACCTTTCTATTTGCTAACAGTATTTTAGTCGGTATGGAAGTACCGACTTGGTACTTCCATACCTCTTGGTAATAAATAGTATTTTAAATTCCTAGTTCAAACAATATTCACCTTATCTGTGACTGTCTTTGTGCAGCAAGGATGGAGAGGGATTATTATCACCAGTTTATAATAGGAAACTGGACACAGAGAAGTGAATGGATTGCAGGAACCTACGGAGCAAGGGAAGATGCCTTGAATAAGCAGAGATGGCAAATTCAGATGCCTTCAAGAATCAGGCAGGGGCCATTTATGAGTGTGATGAGAGAGGGTGGTGGGCACTGTGAAGAATGGAAAATAACCTGCCCTGACGTTGCTGAGCAGACCAGTTTAATTAGAACACAAACACATCACTTAATTGTTGGAGATTTTAGCACTCCTTTGGCAGCATTGGATAGAGCCTCCAATAAGAAACTAAGCAAAGAAATTTTAGATTTAAACTTAACCATTCAACATTTGTATTTAACAGACATCTACAGAACATTTCATCCTAACAACACTGAATACACATTCTTCTCATCAGCCCATGAAACATACTCCAAAATTGATCAGGTCTTAGGTCACAAGTCTAACCTCAGCAAATTTAAAAGAACAGAAATTATTCCTTGCATCTTCTCAGACCATCATGGAATAAAAGTTGAACTCAGTAACAACAGGAATCTGCAGACTCATATAAAAACATGGAAGCTAAATAACCTTTTGCTGAATGATAGCTGGGTCAGAGACAAGATTAAGAAGGAAATTACCAAATTTTTGGAACAAAACGATAATGAAGACAAAAATTATCCGAACCTCTAGGATACTGCAAAGGTAGTCCTAAGAGGGAAATTTATAGCACTGTAAGCCTTCCTTAAGAGAATGGAAAGAGAGGAAGTTAACAACTTAATGGGACATTTCAAGCAACTAGAAAAGGAAGAACATTCCAATCCCAAACCCAGAAGAAGAAAAGAAATAACCAAAATTAGAGCAGAATTAAATAAAATTGAAAACAAAAGAATTATACAACAGATCAATAAATCAAAAAGTTGGTGTTTTGAAAAGGTCAATAAAATAGATAAACCTTTGGCTAAGCTAACCAGGAAAAAAAAGAGTAAAATCTCTAATTTCATCAATCAGAAATGGTAATGATGAAATAACAACAGACTCCTCAAAAATTAAAAAAATCCTTAACGAATATTACAAGAAACTCTATTCTTAGAAATACTAAAATCTGAAAGAAACTGACCAATACTTGGAAGCATGCCACCTTCCAAGACGTAGCCAGAATCAAGTGGAAATGTTGAACAGGCCTATATCAAGTTCTGAAATAGTATCAACTATACAAAATCTCCCTAAAAAGAAAAGCCTGGGACCAGATGGCTTCACATCAGAATTCTACCAAACCTTTAAAGAGGAACTAGTACCTATATTACTCAACCTTTTCCAAAATATAGAAAAAGAAGGAATACTACCCAACACATTCTATGAAGCAAACATCACCTTGATCCCCAAACAAGGAAAAGACTCAACCAGAAAAGAAAAGTATAGACTAATATCACTAATGAATATTGATGCGAAAATATTCAACAAGATCCTAACCAACAGAATCCAGCAACACATCAAACAAATTATACACCACGACCAAGTGGGTTTTATCCCAGGATCTCAAGACTGGTTCAATATACATAAATCTATAAATATAATTCATCACATAAACAAATTAAAAAACAAAGACCATATGATTCTTTCAATTGATGCAGAAAAAGCTTTTTTGGTAATATCCAGCATCCCTTCATGATCAGAACACATAAGAACATTGGTATAGAAGGGACATTTTTTAAACTGATAGAGGCCATCTACAGCAAACCCACAGCCAATATTGTATTGGATGAAGGTAAATTGAAATCATCCACTCAGATCAGGAACCAGGCAAGGTTACCCACTATCCCCACTGCTTTTTAACCTTGTAATAATGGAGGTCTTAGCCATCACAATTAGGCAAGAAAAAGCAATCAAGGGTATCCACATAGGGTCAGAAGAGATCAAACTTTCACTCTTTGCAGATGATATGAGTGTATATCTGGGAAAATACCAGGGATTCTACTACAAAACTCTTAGAAGTGATCAAGGAATACAGCAGCGTCTCAGGTTACAAAACCAACACTCATAAATCTATAGCCTTTATATATACCAACAATAGTCAAGCTGAAAAAACAGTCAAGGACTCTATTCCATTCACAGTAGTGCCAAAGAAGATGAAATATTTGGGAGTTTATCTAACAAAGGACTTGAAAGATCTCTATAAAGAGAACTATGAAACTCTAAGAAAAGAAATAGCTAAAAATGTCAACAAATGGAAAAATATACCATGCTCATGGCTAGGAAGAATCAACATTGTTAAAATGTCCATACTACCCAAAGCAATATACAATTTTAATGCAATCTCTATTAAAGCTCCACTGTCATACTTTAAAAATCTCAAAAAAATAATACTTCGTTTTATTTATTTATTTTTGAGACAGAGCCTCAAGCTGTCCCCCTGGGTAGAGTGCCATGGCTTCATTGCTCACAGCAACCTCTAACTCCTGGGCTCAAGCGAATCTCCTGTCTCAGCCTCCCAAGTAGCTGGGACCACAGGTGTCCGCCACAACGCCCGGCTATTTTTTTGGTTGCAGCCATTATTGTTGTTTGGCGGGCCTGGGCTGGATTCGAACCCGCCACCTTAGGTGTATGTGGCTGGCGCCTTAGCCGCTTGAGCCACAGGTGCCGAGCCAATACTTTGTTTTATATAGAATCAGAAAAAACCTTGAATAGCCAAGACATTACTCAGAAATAAAAATAATGCAGGAGGAATTATGCTACCAGACATCAGACTATACTATAAATCGATAGTGATCAAAACTGCATGGTACTGGCACAAAAACATAGAGGTAGATATATGGAACAGAATAGAGAATCAAGAGATGAAACCAGCTACTTACCATTATTTGATCTTTGACAAGCCAATTAAAAACATTCAGTGGGGAAAAGATTCCCTATTTAACAAATGGTGCTGGGTGAACTGGCTGGCGACCTGTAGAAGACTGAAACTGGACCCACACTTCTCACCATTGACTAAGATAGACTCTTACTGGATGAAAGATTTAAACTTAAGACATGACACTATAAAAATACTAGAAGAAAGTGCAGGGAAAACTATTGAAGAAATCAGCCTGGGCAAATATTTTATGAGGAGGACCCCCCAGGCAATTGAAGCAATATCAAAAATATATTACTGGGACCTGATCAAACTAAAACACTAGAACACAGTAAGTAAAGCAAGCAGACAGCCCTCAGAATGGGAGAAGATATTTTCTGGTTATGTCTGTGACAAAGGTTTAATAACCAGAATTCACAGAGAACTCAAATGTATTAGCAAGAAAAGAACAAGTGATCCCATCTCAGGGTGGGCAAGGGACTTGAAGAGAAACTTCTCTGAAGACAGGCATATGGCCTACAGACACATGAAAAAATGCTCATCATTCTTAATTAT
>CAUYTI010102475.1:0-51838 GCA_963575145.1 Galago senegalensis
CTCTGGGAGCTAGAAAAGAGGGATCTGCTTGCAGTTCAGATATAACTTGCTCCAGTGCTCCGCGAGGGCAAAGGGACCCACCTGGCAAATGGATTAGTTTGGGAAGGTTAATAGCTCCTTCCCCTCCTTGCACCCAGTCACTCATAATCCCCCAGGTCTATGGCCCTATTTACTCCAGTAGGCCACTGCTCCCGGGGTTTACCTGGCAAAATCAGCCAGAAATCTGAGTTCAGCAGGGGGGCCTTGCATGTTTAAATTAGGCTTCTGTCTGGCTAGATTTCTCTGTAAATCAGAGGTTGCATTCGGCTTTAAACTCAGGTGTCAATTCTGGACTCTGCCCGCCCACTGCCTTTGTCTCAGCCGCATTAGCCCCCTGAGGGTAGGGGCTCCACCCAGGAGAGTTAAGTGCGCCCTGCCTGTGGCTGCCGTCCAGGATGGTGTGCCGCTCAGGATGCCACCGTTTTGCACTGGCGTCCCCCCGAGCTGTCTCTCCTCTCCTCACGCCCGCACCACAGTCAGCACAGAACAGCACCAGCCCTTTCCCCCTCCACTTCTCTCAAGGAGATGCCCAAGAATCAGGAGTCCATAGGTAATAAACCTCCAGATCTCGGTGTGGGTGGGTGGGGACTCCTCGGAATTCAATGTTGCCGGTGGGGAATATATACAGATTTATACAGTTTTACAGTTTTATGTCTGGCCAGAGGGTGCCGTGGCACGCCAGCAGGGGTAGGAGGTCCAGTTTTCAGGGGGTCTCTCCCGTGGAATAGAGTGGGAGGAAGTTTGAACTCTGCTTGCTTGTTTGCATGGGGTAAACTGTGAGAGCCCTTGTTGTGGGGGAGGGGACTCCCATCTGCTTGGTGGTGGCTTTTGTACCTTTTTGTTGTATTTTTGGGGTCGCAGCTCGCCTCAGGAAGGTTGAAGTGCACTCTTCAGTCTTCTCTCTTGTCTCTGCTCCAAACCATCAGCTAGTTTGCTAAGCTTCTGTCCTTTCAGCCTCCTTCTGGACGGGAGCTTCTGTAAAAAGCTGGCTGCAGTCCACCATCTTGGCTCTGCCCCCCAGCTTCATGCTTGTTAAAAGTGACTTCACTTTGTGCGTTTTACTTTGATGGTTCTCTATGGAAATTCTTTCTCTGCTATACCGGGAAGCAGATCACCTGTCTTGTATTCAGTGAAACTAATAAATGCATGACAGTGTGGTTTAGGGGCTGGAAGCTGGGCCTGAGTTATAGCCCCACATCTGCTTTGTCAGCACAAACCACCTTATCATGGCCTCAGTATTCCTTCTCTTTATACAGAAACTGACTTGTGCCAATACCAGTTTGCAGCTCTTCAAAGGAGAGACCTCACCTTCACTCTCCACCCCTCGTCCTTCTCATCTTCCGTCCCTAATGCTCATCCCATCCCTCCTCATTCCCTATCCATCATTCTCCATCCTTCATCCGTCTCCCTTCTCCCTCATCTTCCTCCTCGTCCTCCATGCCTCCTTGTCCCCCTCCTGCTTTCACCCTTGACTTTCATTCTCTATCCCTCCTCCTCACCCCATCCCTCCTCTTCATCTTTCATCTTTCCTCCTCATCCTCTGTCCCTCTTCCTCATCACCATCCCTCGTCCTCATCCTCCATCTGTCCTTTTCACCTTCTGTCCATCCTCCCTATCCCCTGTCCCTGCTCCTCACCTCCATCCTCCTTATTCTGCTTCCCTTCTCCCCTCCCTATCCCACTTCCTCATTTCCAGTATTCACAGAGAACTGAGAAGGTGGGTCCCTAGAGCTCACCCTGCCTGTGCTCCCATGGAGCAGTGTTTCCTCTGTGGCCAGCCCTGGCTCCCTGCATGGCACCTTTTCAGTCCTCTGCTGTCCTCCTCAGCCTTTGACAGCTTATCTGGGCAGCCTGATTGTCCCTTTTCCAATGTTTGTCTATAAACCTGCTCAGCTTCTCATTATGCATTCACTCCCTCTGCAAACCCTCTGCATTTTCATGCGGTGCTTTTATTGCCCAATGCCCTCTTCATGGAGGGCACACCTACTCTCCTCAGCAATTGGCTCTTCCCGTCCTTGGAAGCCTTTAAAACTCCACTCAGCACCACTGTGGTAGCCTGAGGAGGCTGCTGTGGCTTCTCGTGGCTCCCCTCCTGTCTGTGTGACTAGGGACTGAGCACCTACCCTGACTGTCTCTGCCCTTTTGTGCTGTCATGAGGCTGTGAAAAGAGGCCTCCACACAGTCCCAGCCTGTGCACTCCAGAGGGGGGAAGATCACAGTTGCAGTCAGGCCAGGCCCACTGTCCACTCCAGAGCCACTCTGCAGCTTCTCACCTACTAGAGCATCCAGCCCATATGGTATAAATTTCCCTCTGCCTGAAGTCATTATTTTAAGAACCTATATTGTCCCCTCCTCTAAGGTGAAGGCACTTTAGCCAAAAAGTACTTTTAACTTATTTTTGTACATGTCTGCATTTCCCTACCCTTATAGTTGTTGGCCTACAATGCATGTAATGGCAGTTACTAAATGCTTACTCTGTACCATGTTCTGCTTCAGGCTTTGTAGGTATTAAACCATTTCACCCCAGTGACCACCTATGAGTCAGTGGTATTATTGTCCTCACTTAGTAGATGAGAAGCCCATAGCCAAGATGTCAGATATAGGCAACAGCAACATAGAGATTTGAACCCAGGTAATCTAGCTCCTAAATCTGAATGTTTAAGCACTTTACTGCTTTAGTATGTACAATCAATAAGTTAATCTGCAAAAATATGATATGTCATATAGACTTTAAGATCCTATTTGTAAATCAAGTGCCTAAAACCTAAAAATAACTGAAATGAAAAATTTGTGAAGTTTGTGTGCCATTTATTTATTGAGCTAAAATTTTTATTTTTTAGCTATTTCAAATTTCTAGATGTGTTTCTCACTAAGGACCGCCAGTGTTAAGTACCACAGTAGTAAGATGGCATGCACATTTGCTTGTTTGTAGCCTGGCCACCCTGCCCTTCTCCCTCTGCAGGGCTCAGGCCCCAGCAGCCCAGACCCTCTAGGAAGCTAAACACTGACAGTTAGGAGGCCCCAACCACACCCCTCACCAGGGCTTGGTCTGTCTGCTCAGTGCCCCTCTGCCTCCTCTCCAGAGCACCATTGCTGGTGTTCCCCATGTCACCCTCTTGAGCTTACTTTTATGATTTCTGGGTAAATGATGAGGCGCGGAGGCCAGGGCTCTTGGAGCAGGAATTAACCTGCAATGGCAGACAAGGAAGGAAGTGCGTGGAAAGGCCCAGTGCATGCACACACAAGCTCATGCACACACAAGCTGGGACTGCCAGCAGCCCAGCCGCGTTGCTTCAAACCGCACATCCTTCAGAAGGCCCTGAGGGCTCAACTGAATCACTAACTTTACATGGGATGATCCTGACATACACAGAAATGCTGATATTTTATATACTTTTATTCAATTATGAAGTCACAGAAGGGTGTGAAATATTTTTGGAAAAATTGTGAAAATATTTTAATATTTTACTCTAGAAATAATAAAGGTCAAAAGTTCACTTCTCTGAATAATGTACCATTAGGGCACAACTCTAACTCCTTCTCTGATAATGCTAGATAGGTCAAGTGAGTACACATTTTATGGAGAGATTACTTATTAGCATTATGCAAAATGACAGCCCATGAATCAAAGAGCTAATCCAGAATTGGTTCTCCTATGCTTCTTCTTAAACCTGGCAAGAGAAAAGCACCAAAGCAAAACCCCCTAAATAAAAAAGCTCTAATCAATCAAATGCAGAGGGGACTTGGCCTATAAGTTTGTCTCCTGTCAGGTAAAAGTGACCACACTGCTCTGGAGCTGCTGGTTATTAAAAGACAACTGAGATTTGAGCACTGGCCTTGCTTCAAGAAGGTCATGAGGGAAGGGTGGACTCCAAAAGGGAATTCTGACTCAACCCAGGGACAGCCAAAGCAGAATGTTAGTAAGGGCCAAAAGCCCCTTGGTGGCCATGTCTGCTTCATCTGAACTGCTTCCTACCTGTACGGAGAGAGGTGCGTCTCTAATAAAACATTTTTATGTGACATGGGGATTTATTTTAATTTATTAACTTCTAATTCACCAAAAGGAATCCATTCTTAACTTTTCTGCCTAGCCAGGAGCCATATGTATCTTAGAATTTTGTAGGCAAAAGCTAGAGTATGCTGGCATTCCTCCCTCAAATCTCAAGCAGGTTATGGCCCTGAGTTTCAGGTCATCCTTTGCATTGCACAACTATTCTGGCAAAGGAGGGTTGGAATGTCCAGTAGAGCAGATAAGAAGGTAGTCTGGGAGATGTCTAGTAAGAGATCAACAGCTTAGAGACAAAGATATAAATGAAACTAGAAAGTCATTGACAGTTGCCCCGCAGATACCCGCAGCCTCAGGTGCCTTGACCTGAAGGCTATAACTTCACTTCCTTATATTTCTTCCAAAGTATTCTTTGATTTGTAGCTCAGCACTCCCCTGTCCTTCAGCCTGACAACTTTCTCCCCTAAACAAAGAACTGCCTGTATAATTGAAGCATGAAGCTCTTGCCTTTTATTTTTTGCCTTGTAAAGACATGCCCCTAATTTTCTAAATAAATAGCTCTGAGTCCTGAACACAGGATGGTACCTGTTAGCCCTGCAAAGGGCTTCACAGTGTCATCTCTCATGGGTCAGAGCACTTTGTGTGTGTAATTTTCTTAGCCCTTCTTCCCTTTGTCTGCCAGACCCCAGCCAGTCAGGTAAGGTTCCCACTTACAGAGGAACCTCCAGCCCACTGTGTAGCGGCTTGATTCCCAGATTGCTGCAAGATTTCTTTTGCCATACCCTTACAGACAGTGCCAAAACTGTATACACATTTTAGGAGATGATATCTATGTATTACTTTTTAAAGTTGAATTGAAGGTACTAATACTAGTCAAATGTACCTAGACGTGCCACACACATCTATTCCAATAAGATTGCTTTAAATGTCTATACTTTTTTTTGGTACACCTGGTATACACACCTCCTATAGAAAGATGCAAAGGAATTTTGAGTATTCAAGTGGTGGTCAGAAAATATCAGTGTTTGTTGCAAACGTAGGCCTATGTGAGATGATGGCAAGCACATGCTCAGTGTTTCTATGACTCATGTATTAGTCCACTGCTATTTATATGAGGGTTTCCCTTATAACACAGTATTAAATGAAAAATGAGTAAGAGCTCAGTATGGCCTACAGAGTACTTTCATACACAATCCAGGATTAAGTGTGAGTTTTTCCCTTTTTTAGGTAGAATCTCCTGATTTTGTCTTTTTGTTTGTTTTCTTATCCTTTTATTGTTCGGTTTTCTTTTCCAGATCTTACTTAGACATGTCCAAAGTGATCATCTTCAGCTACCTCTTCTGGTTTGTTCTTACCATCATCTTCATTACTGGGACAACCAGGATCAGCATATTTTGCATGGGTTACTTGGTGGCCTGTTTCTATTTCCTGCTCTTTGGGGGTGATTTGCTATTAAAACCCATTAAGAGCATCCTGCGCTATTGGGACTGGCTGATTGCATACAACGTGTTTGTGATTACCATGAAAAACATCCTGTCAGTAAGTGGCTCCCACTATATAACACATTTGTGGTCTCAGTGTAAGAATAAACAATCCACTCTGGTTATTAAAAGCCCAGAGTCTGTCACATGCTCTCTTAGAAGCACCAAATAAGATACTGCAAACTCAAAATTTGAATGATCACTTGTTACTCTTTGTTTTGCCATATTAAACAGGATCCTCATTGTTCATTTATACATTTCAAGGTCACATGACTAATGGATATGTACTCATAGGGACAAATGCTAAAATGTATTTCATTAATTAAAATTTCATCCCTTCGGAGGAATAATTTGTCATCACTCATGGCACGTGTGATGAGGTAGCTCTGTAACGAGCCGAATAAAAAAATCAATGAATCTTTTCAAAATTTATATCATGTTGGAAAAAGGCAACTCTCTTACCTAGGAAAAAATTGTGGAAGTTTAAAATGAAATGAGCATAGTTCCCTTTAACACTGTGGTGGGGAGAGCGTGGGGTTAAGATGGAACAGGCTAACAGACTATTGCAGACAGGAATGTCTTATGTCCCCATAAGGTAGGTAGATGTAGGAGAAAAAGCAGTTTGCTGGTTTCCTCTGATTGCGGACTTCCAGAGGAGGGCACAGCTAGAATAACATAGGATTGAGAGAATACACCCCTCCTCCCTTACCACATCTGTCTCCTTCTCTATTAAACAGTGATATTTCAGGGCACAGCACAACTCTTCCACTGATATGACAGATGACACACTGCCCACTAGTTATCCCAGAGTGCATCAGTCATTCAGGCCACAGAGACACCATTTAAGTTATTCTGTAGGAAATGACACAATAAGTGAAGAAGTGAAGAGCTCTCTCATTGACCCAAGTTAAAGTTCATTCCTGTGCCCCTTTCTCACAGGCTGTGACTGAGAGTGGGCTGAAAGGGCAGGGATGTAATGATTCTCTGCTGCACCCCTTCCTAGCAGCTTAAAGACGACCTCACTAGGTGATTTGACTATGAAAGTGCTTTGTTTGGGGGGGGTGGGGGTTGCATATATTTAAAGGTCTGGAAAGCCAACTCTGCATAACCATGAATAGGTATTTGAAGGTTAATTTTCTAGTGAAAGTGACTTTAATGTTGAACTTTTACCCCACTGACATTAACTTACCATAGGGTAGTAGTGAGATTTGTTGGAGAAAGCAAGAGATAGGACAATAGAAACCCATTTCATTCTGAAAGTAGTCTGATGGTAAAGGACCTACTGCTGAAGGCTGACCTCACAGCTATTCCTGAAAAAGGTGGGGATGTAAAGTTCATTCATTTATTCTGTAATGAAGAGTGCTATACTGTAACACTCTTCTTTACTAAGCCCTATTTTATATCTTAAAGAATTAGAGACAAATAGTACTCTGGTTTTAACCTTAAGAAACTTATATTCTAAAAGGGAAGCTAGACCTTCTTGTAAATAATTATAATATAATCT
Source organism: Galago senegalensis (assembly GCA_963575145.1). Taxonomy (NCBI): domain Eukaryota; kingdom Metazoa; phylum Chordata; class Mammalia; order Primates; family Galagidae; genus Galago; species Galago senegalensis. The sequence goes on from CAUYTI010102475.1 coordinate 7,030, forward strand.
GTTAATGATAATTATCTCAACAATTATCTCAAAACAAACAAACAAAATAAATGCCTAATATTGGGGGCCTGGATCAGTTGGGAAAAGCCTTCTTGGAGGCGTTTCCATTTGAACACATCAGAGATTCCTAAATAGATTGAAGGGTTTCCAGGGAGAAAAGGGGGAGGTAATTCCTAGCCTAGATGACTAGAACAAAAGCATGATAGTATAGGATTGGAATGTTGGCTCCAGCAGCATGTACCCAGGTTTGGGAAACCCATGCTGAGTCACCACTGCCGTGAAGCAACCTAATGATTTTCACCTACTTCACCTGTTCCAGGAAATATTCACAATTCAGCCATCACCTTTATATTGGTGTACAGTGATTAATGTGTGTTTATACTTTTCCCTCTGAGGATTTGAAGTTAGCATAACTGTAACAAGAAATTCATTGTTATGAGGTAACGAAATGGCAGCCAATAAAGGCAATGGATTCCCTTACCCAGAGAAATGACTAGGCAAGGCTCAAATCACGTATCGCATTCCTATCCTAAGACACTGGAGCTATGACTAGGATGCTTTCCTGGGGAACAGCATAGGTTGAATTTGTCTGGCCTCTGAGAAAATAACTACCAAAATCAGAGTCCCAGCATTCAGCATGTACCCATCCACTGTCACAGAGCCACAGAGCACAACAGTCCAAGATTTCCTCTTTGGAAAGAGGGGTGCTTCCAAGGGCAGAAAGCATTCCACTAAGGACTCTCCCTTTACTATCTTTATCATAAAGTTTAATTTTCCCCAGGAATTTACATCCTGAAGCACTGCTACATGTGACTGAATTTTTAGGTGCCTCCTATAATTATTAGCACTGAGACCTTATAAATCTTGCACATGTTGGCATCACAAGATTATCAAACCTTTTTTCTGGGTGCAGATTTTTAGTATTTGCCCTCCCTTTTCTTTTCCAGATAGGAGCATGTGGATACATTACAACATTGGTTAAAAATAGTTGCTGGTTCATCCAAGCTTTCAGCCTGGCCTGCACAGTCAAAGGCTACCAAATGCGTAAGTGTGAAGAGCAAATTTGGGAGTAGAATAGCAGAAAAGGAAGGACAGTCATACTGTTGTAATTTAAAAATTGAACCAAAGCACATGAGGAAAAGAGATAAAAGTAGAGGTCAATTCTGTGTCAAGATGGAGGCCATAGAACTATACTCCACTAGGAAACTGATATTCATAACATGAGGTCTCACTGTGCTAGGCATAGTGACAATCATCTTCTAGACACTCCCCAAACCTTGAGGATTTGGATCTGAAGTCTGGGGGTTTGGTATTGTTCAATAGTAACTCCCAGGACTTTTTTGAGTTAGGGTAGCAAGTATTCCAGAAGCCTATTGAAACCTGTACCTGTAGTCGTTCCCATTAGAATCTTGAGTCATCAAGGTAACTTCCAGGCCCTTCTCTGCTCAGAGAGTTCAGGGAATGTCAACCCCTGAAAAGTAGCTGGGAGAAGCCCTGGGCATGCTATAATTTGACTCCTGCTAAGACACAGGTCACAGTGCCATGGCACCCTACCTATTGCACCAGAACCCAGGATGATATCACACATAATCTCCCAGCAGCCCACAGTAGGAGCTCCTTGGACACCATACCCTCCCCATTTTGGCTTCTAATTCAGGCTGTGTTCTGAGGATAAAATGTTGCTGGGAATTTGTTTTATACTTATGATAAGAAGTGCCATCAATACTTCTTCTGATAGACCACAATGTGTATGTTATGCTGGTTGCTCCTAGGTAGAGCCTATTTCCAAGATGAGTGTTTTCTTTTGTATCAGAACATTTCCTCTGGTATTTGGACATTATTTCTCCATGGCCATTGCTAAGATCCCTTTCTCTCTAAGAGAAATACTCAGGAGGCCTCCAGGTCAAAGGGGCCCACAGTATCAAGTTCACTAGGTAGTCAATATTAGGAATCCCTGTTGATATTGTTTTTCAAGTGTGTGGCCTCCTTATAAATGAATCAACTCATAAGCCAGTCAGTGCATTAGAATGCTGCTTTTCTGCCTATATGATTTCCCAAGCCTGACCATACTCTAGATTTTATAAAATAATAATAGAAATAGATGATAATTTAATTTGTTTTCTTTTTTCCACTTTATTGCCATAGCTGATGGTAATTCACCCTGTACACTACCCAGTGGTGAAGCAGGCATTATTTGGGACAGCATATGTTTTGCCTTCCTCCTGCTGCAAAGAAGAGTTTTCATGAGCTATTATTTCCTACATGTCGTCGCTGACATAAAAGCTTCACAGATCCTGGCATCAAGGTGGGTCAGGCCATGACATCAGTAGTTCTTCTTAGGAACCTTGCCTGAAAGTCAAAATGCACTGTGCTTTCTGTCTGAGCGAGCTTGTAGAGCTCACAAGAAATTAAGAAATTCTTTCCAGCAGAATCAATCAAACGATATGCAAAATGTTTATTTCAAATGTCTGTCTGTATGAGGGCAATTGCCAGACTTTGTTATCTGACTTGAAGCCTGTTAGAAAAAGACCAGGAAATGGAGATCTTCATTTAATCCCAGGAGCCTTGTAGCACCCTTGCCCTCCTTATGTAGAGGAATAATGACTTCATATGGTATATAGTATTGGCCCTGGATTCACCATTATAATCATTTTCTAATACCCAGGACATAATTTTCAGAACAGAGTATAGTACCTTATCCCAGTATTAACCTTATTTACTTATAGCAACTATAAGTGATTCTGTAGGTAAATGTTTTTGTTTTTGCCTTTCCCAAAATGTTTGGTCCTTAGAAGTCCAGGACATAATAGAAAGTCAGTGTCTAAGGTTGTCACAGTTATGTAGAAAGTGTGTCCTTCATGTTCCAGTAACAGTGATGGCTTTGGTTCAGAGTACAGCTTATGCTCAATAAAGAAAAGCCATGACTTAGTAAAGATTTAACTCACAACTGTACCCCAGAAGTGCATTAATGTACATAGTTTCCATTCAATAAAGAAAAAAAAAAAGATTTAACTCACAATGGCATTTCCAAAGAATACACATTCATTCATTCATTCATTAATCTGTTCATTGCCCACAGTATTACAGGTTTACAAGGAGGTGGATGCTTACCCCAGAGTTTACAGACTAGTAGGAAGATAGCACACAAACAGCAAATCACAATACAGTGTAATTAGTATTCTGTTGGTCTGTGTGGGCTGCCATAATAAAAATACCATAAACTAGGTAGCTTTTAAACAATATGAGTTTTTTCTAGGCTGGGAAGTCCAAGATAAGGTGCTAGGAGATTCTGCATCTGTTGTGGGCCCATTTCATCATAGACAGTCAGCTTCTCAATGTCTCCTATCATGGTGAAAGGGGCAAGAGCTCTCCCTTGGGCATCTTTTATAAGGGCAATAATCCAGGAGCCCTGGTGTCCCAAAGTCCACATCCTCTAATACATAGTAGCATCACCTTGGGAGTTACGATTTCAAGATATGAATTTTGGGAGGATACAAACATTCAAACCTTAACAAGTGTGATGGTGGGAGATACCTGGGGAGCTAGGAGGTCATATCAGGGGAGTGTAGCCCACCACAGGGGCATGGACCAGGATAGCCTTCCATTCCCAGCTGTGATCTAAAGGGTGGCTAGACAGGGTTAGAGGAAGAAAGTAGGGGAGGTGGCTTGAGGAAGAAGTGGAGGGAAGCTCTCATTGAGAAGCCATAAGAATCTCAGAGTGGCTGACACACTGAAATTTGAAAGCAAGGACAGAGAGTGGTGAGGAATAAGCTGGAGTGGCTGGGAGAGCCAGACCGTGAGGGACTGGAGCCATGTTTGTAACTTTGGGAGTGATCCCACAGAGAACAGGAAGGCCAGAAAGTGGCATGAAAGTTTGCATTTCAGAAAGCTCACTCTGCTCCTGTGTGGAGAACAGGAGTAGAAACAGCTCTGTAGGAAGAGAGACAGTCAAGTGGCAGCTTCTATAATGATCCAGGATAGACATAGGATGAAACATTATTTAATGGATACAGTGCACACAATTCAGTAGCAGCCCAGACTTCACCACTATTCCACACTATACCCATGTACCAAAGCTGTGCTTGTTCCTCCTAAATCTATAAAAACAAGAGAAAAAATAAGTAAAAATAACAAACAAATAAGAAAAAATAGCTGGGACCAAGATGAGACAAATTAGAAAGCTATATATCAGGTAAAATCGGTGCAACTGGAAAGTCACTTGGCAGGAAGGGAGACGATGACAGAAAGAGATGAGTCCGATGTGCCCAGGATTCTGCTTACACAAATCATGGTGCTGATCCCAAACATAGAGAAAGACTGAAGAATGAGAGAAAGACCCTAGGAATATTCACATCAGAGAGGTTGCAAGGAAGACCAAGAACCCTGAGCCACAAAGGAAAACAGAAAACAAGGACAGCCTTGGGAGCCTGAGGAAGATGGTTTCCAAGTGGCAGTTCATCAGATAGGTTACGTAAGGATAAGCCTGGCAATGAAACATTGTAATCAGTGACCTTGACTGCAAGGGTCAAAGCCAAACAGCTGGCAACAGAGGTTGAATTTGTAAAGGGTTGGACACAGTGGCCACAAGGCATTTGATCTTGAGGGGCAGTGATCTAAGTCTTTGTAAGAAAATGTGGGATGCACATGGATTAGCAAGACTTGAGCATGTTTCCATATTTATGAGCAGAATCCTACAGCAATGGCAGGTAGCAAATGCAAGTAAGGAGGAATAATCGGAAGATGATGTCCCTCAGGCTGTGGTGGGGAAGGTACCCCAAGCACAAAGCGGGCTGTTGGTGGGAAGTGGCACCTCTCCCAGCATCAATGGAGGGGAAGGACATCCTGGGAGCTACAGGTTCAGGAAGCCAAGAGGCTTCTCACCTTCTGATTTATATTCTTGCTGAGAAATAGAAAGCTAGGTCACTTATTAGGAGTGAAAGACACTCGACAGAATTAAAGATTTAAGAAAAGGTTTTGTAATAGCCCCTGGAGAGGAAGAGAAGAATTTCTGAGGACTGTGGGACTCTGTGACTAACAGTGGCAGGCGCACTGTGGGTGTCCCCATGGATTTGGAACTTGGCCAAGTGCATGACAGTGCCCAAGAATGGAAGATGTTGGGAGAGGTTAAAGAATATTTGTTGGCTCGGGAGGCTGAGGCAAGAGAATTGCTTAAGCCCAAGAGTTTGAGGTTGCTGTGAGCTGTGATGCCATAGCACTCTACTGAGAGGAACATAGTGAGACTCTGCAGGGGCAGAAACTCACCTTCTTGTGTTCCCAGATGGAAGCCCCAGCTTCACTCCCTTTATTGAGTGGAAAATGCCTCTGAACTTAGTTCTTGCACATTTCTTCCTCATGGTGCAACTGTAATAAGGTCAGATGAGTAATACTTTACTGAAGTCTGACGTTTGGTGGGACAGGTTTGAAGAGGCTCCTGGCCTTTCGCATCATGGTGAACACTTTCTCCTCACTGACAAACTGGGGCCTATTTGTCTACTAGGACAAGACTTCTAGAAGAGGTTTAGTGGACTCCCACCCCCAGCCAGGAAGTTCAGATTGGCTCCCAGAAAGGGATGCTGTGTTTTCTCATCCCTAGTGATTGTTTACAGGGGAAGGTAAATAAGAATGATAAGAATACTAATTGGTTATGTTTCCAATTTTCCTTTAGAGGGGCTGAACTTTTCCAGGCCACAGTTGTAAAAGCTGTAAAGGCAAGAATTGAGGAAGAGAAAAAGTCCATGGATCAGCTGAAGCGGCAGTAAGGATGCTTTGTTTATACTCATTCTCCCTTACCTTATAATTTTCTGATTATATGACCATATTCAGCTCACCTTCCACTCCCAGGGAGCTTCAAACCCTTGAAAACAAAAATTGGTGTCAACTTTCACAATTTCCCACGTATAAACTCTAGTGTCAGCAATTGCTCATGCCTGAGATGCTGAAAATATTAATAAAAGCCATTTAAGGAAAAACAACTCTAATGTGTGAGAAAGCGAAGTTCTCTTGAAAAGGACCAGCAATCAAACCCTACTTGTGTTACTTACATTAAAACCTTGAAAAGGTCTTTTAAGTTCTCTGAATTTCAGTTTTCTGCTTTTAAATTAGGACTTACAATTCTACCTTCAGATTTTCCATAAAGATTGAACTAGTTAGTGGATGAGGCAGAGTCTTACTGAATGGGAAGAATTTGAAAGTTAAGTGTTCATTACATCTGTGTGTTAAGGAAGTGAATATGGAATCAGTTTTGGAAACATCTTTCAAGATAATATAATCCAGTCTCTGCAGGAAGAAACTGATGACATCCCTTGTATTGGATGACCTATAATACACCCTGTCCAGAGCCAGCCCTGGAACTGTAACCCATATTGCCCTGTTTCCAGCTCAAAGCTTTCCCACCACATAATTCTGGACAGGATAGACTGAGGCCACTCAAGAGATCTGAGAATTCCACTGAAAAGAATTTTCTTTGAGGGAAATTTCTAGCAATGAATGGAACCTCTGAGGACTGGTGGTCTTCTTAATTTGGGGATAATTAGACACCTTCCCCAAAAAGACAAAGACACTAGCAGCCCACTAGGAAAGTTCCTGAGTTTCCTAGGGCAGCTCCGTTACATTATGACCTTTATTTCCAACTTTTTTCTGCAAGCAGAAATGTTTCCTGGTTTAAACTAGATTTCATAACATGGTTATTTTCTCAAATACATAAGTTATACATAAGTATATAATAAAGATTCAGTGTGATACAACTGTTGTTGTTTCTAGACTAAATCAGGTCTAGAGGAATAACAAACGTGGACCTGCACTTAAAATGTGTTCCTTATTTCCTATAAATGAGGCCTGTTACTATAATTCACTTTGCTGAATTTTTCATTTGTTTAAGAATATAAAACTTAGGGGAATAAAAGACTTGCATTTTATAATATGCTATGTTCAAAATTGGCTACAATACAAGATGTGAGTGAACATCATGTGTTGCATACTTAGCTTAGCATAATTATTACTAATTATATTATTAAGACCAGCATATATGTAGTACAAAATAATGTGGATATGTACACACACACACACACACATGAATATATATGTAAAAGCAAGGAGATATGTTGCCAATAAACAACCATTTCACAATTCCTAAATAGCCCAAAGTAAACTGACTACTTTGTCCATGATTTTAGCTGTATAAGTGACAGTGTAAGCTCAAAGTGCTGACTGTATGATAACTAGGAATGTGTTCATGGTATTACTTATTTACTAGGATGGATCGTATCAAGGCCAGACAACAGAAATACAAAAAGGGTAAGGAGAGGATGCTGAGCTTGACCCAGGAATCAGGGGAAGGCCAGGACATCCGAAAACTGTCTGAAGAAGATGATGAAAGTACGTCAAAACATTTTCATTTTATTCATGTACCTTGAAAGTGAGCAATAGCATGACATTGGGTAGGATATATAAAAAATTGTTACTTTTCATCCTGTCAGTATTATCAATGTGTGTGTTTTTCTTTAACTCAGAAAGTTTTATTTTCCTATTTTGAGTGGGATAAGTTCATTTGCTTTCTAAATGTTTATTTGATGAATCAATGATTTCATGACTATTCTTCAGCAAAATAGCTTACCAAACACATAGTTTGGTTTTTATTTCATAAATACCTATATCTGAAGAAAATTGGCATGAGTTTGCTTAATTAATTCCTTCAGAGAACATCTAACAGCTATGTAGTCTACTGTTCTCTTTGATTTCTATAAATTTTACATAAAAATGGAATATTATGCATATTTTTTGTGGAACCTAAATATTAGTAGTTAAAATGTCATTCAATTATTGCCTGTTCCAATGAAAAATACCATGAAATATATGTTTATGATATCTAATTATAGACTTATTATATCAAATTGAAGTTTAAAATATCTTTTTATAGAGGCTTGCATGTAGAAAGGGGATGGAGAAATAATGCATATTTTTCCAGTGCATGGTACTATTCAGTACTACTAAATTTATGTTTTCCAACAATGCATTAAAATAGTCCCAAGAGAAAATTCTGGTTATTTTAATTTATGTATATTTAGCAAATTATTTACCATCACATGGTTCTATGAAATTCAGTTGATGATTCCTTTCTATTAATTCAATTTTGTGAGATGTATTTTTGACAGATCATCCTTTTTTATATTTCTTTATAAGCCCTCAGTTACTGTGAAAAAGTGAAAATGTAGCATACTGTTAAAAGAACAATTAGTATTTATATTGTGAAATTGTTATTACATGTATATTTTTCAAATTCAGTATAATTCTTTTTCCTGACCTCTGATATACTTTTGCAATTTATTTAGATTTGACAATTGAGTTGTTAAAGCGTGGTTTTCAAAATTTGTTTTTTCACTTTGTAAGAATTAATATTTGGACATATTTTATTTTAGGAGAAGCAGACAAACAGAAAGCCAAGGGCAAAAAAAAGCAGTGGTGGCGGCCTTGGGTTGATCATGCTTCCAGTAGGTTTTCTCGATCCTCTTACAACCTCGTCAACTTTAACCCTTATATCCTTGACCAGAATTCAGGCGTTCCCATGACCTATGTGTCCCATGCATGGTTGGATCCTTGTGACTTGATAGGGACTTGGAGTGTAAATTGTGATTTTAGTGGGTCTCAGAGTATAAGGACCAGTTCTTCAGAGACATCAGCTGATCACTGTGCTGGCTAAAGAAAGCCAGTCATATGGCTTACAATCTCCTGAGCACAGTTGATGGGCTCAGAGAGGGAAGAACAATTGATTATTGTATTACCCAATTCTGAGGTCTAAAGTTCTGCTGATACTTATTTGCTTTATGGTTAAAGCCCCTTATCATAATAAAAATGAGTTGCAGTTCTCCCTGGACATGAGTTTAAGCGTGGTCATAATGTTCACAATGTTGGTGACCTTCTTTGTAAAGTGCTGGGTGTGGTTGCCAATGAACCTTCCCTACCCTCATCCCAGCCTTGATTTTATTTGAATTTAAGGTTTTTTGGCACTTTATTAAATATAAAGATGACAGATAACTTAAAATTCATTTACCTTCTCACTTTGGCTCCTCTCCATTTCAAAAAGGCCCTAAAAGTAAACTCTAGGTTCTAATGCACAGCCTCAGAGCTACCTGCTGTTCAGAGATGACAAATTAACAGCAAAAATCAGAAAACATTTTTGTAAAGCAGATCTTCATAGCCACATAAAATGTAGTGTATTTCCCTCCTGATCATAAAAATAAATTAGAAATTATGGAAATCACTGGCTGTCTTTGTTCTGCTTAGCAAAGGAAATGTTATAATGGGCCATTGGCATTATGATCCAAAGAGCTGTTTTTTAATCTTAAAACTTGTTAGAATACTAGATAATTATTCTTTGAAAATTATTTGTAATGTCTTCAGTCTTTTATATCTTTTACTGTGTTTTCCCATTGCTAACTCAGTCAGACAAGGAATATCCCCAAGGTGCATAATGTTACACACTGTAAGGAGGAACTCTACTGGAAGAGTATTCAAAATCAAATACACAGAAAATCAAGGAAATGAGAATGTTTTACCATACCCAATTCTTAGTTTCACATATATCTGGTATTGGCCTCTCTAACCCCCAAAAAACTTTTTTTTTTTAAATCAGCAAGCTGGTTTAATGAATGAACATTTGAAATTTACTCAGTATATTTGAATTTTTTGTTTTGTTTTGTTTTGTTTTTGGCCAGGGCTGGGTTTGAACCTACCATCTCCAGCATATAGGGCTAGCGCCATATGCTCCTTGAGCCACAGGTGCTGCCCCTACTCAGTATATTTGGATGTAATTAAATTTAACCCCAAGTATTGAATTTCACCATTATGGCAAAGAAAAGAGGAAAAAAAGAGATGTATTATGAAGAGTTTTGTTTAATTTTCTGTGCAGTTAAAAAGATAAGATTCTAGTTGAAGTCCAGTGTGAGTCCTCTGTTCACTGCCTAGAGCACACTAGTTGTACTAAGTCTGACCAGGCCTGTCATGCTAGTTGTAGTAAGTCTGACCTAGATGCCTGTTACTATCAAGTCACAAGAAAACTGTGCCCATCCTTCTGTTTTTAAAGGGTCTTTGCTAGTTTAGAGAGACCTATCCATTTCAAACTGGTATCATATTGAATGTTTTGTCACTTCACCTGGGGTAAATTCCCAATGAGATCAATGTGGGTGCCTTTCCTTTTCTCATCTAAACGCTGCATTTTTGAATGAATTGGATATGGTCTTTGATAATCATCTTACAAGTTGGTAATAATTTAAAGAATTTTCTGAGTTATTGACTTCAGAGTTTCTGATTCATTTTACCCTCATTATATCAAGTTCTGGAAGATGGGTATTAAACTAAATGTGCCTTGTTACAAAACCTTATGATGCAATAATGCAGGAATGTGTGTAATTCATAGTTTGGAATCATATTCTGACTATGGTTTTTATGTTTTTTCTGAAAAACATATTTCTTTTTACAAGCTTGTAGAGAACAAAAGGGAAAGAAAGTATGCTTTATAGTTTAGTCTATGATGAGTTCCAGAACTTATCTTTAGATCTGAAAAGTACTTCACTAAAGCCCTTATTTTGACCTCTTGAGTTGCTGGGCTTTCAAATAGATATTTCTTAGAGATGCTGAGTATAAGAATAAGTGTAGTTGGTATACAATGTGTAAATCTATGGACAATTTGAAAAAGTTAGTATGTTTTTACTCTCATTGGTAAGCAGTGAGGATCTTAGCATGGTCTACAGATAACAAATCTACTTCCATACCTATGTGCACACATAGGATTGCATTATTGCTGTTCAATGATACCTTCCACTCCAGGGTTGTGTCTCCATATCAATTCAGCACTGCCTGAATCACTACCAATCTTACTTTATCTATAAACATCTGAAATAAAGGGCCAAGTTATGAGACACTAGTGATGGAATTTTAAAAGTTAATTTTGTACTCAGTAACTCAGCAACAGCATTAACATTCAGGACACGTGTGCACACACAGGCTGGAGGCAGGGTCTTCATCTGAGCTAACAAATAAGCCTTCCTCCTTTGTATTAGTAGATGGTATTAAGGAAAGTACTCTCTGTTGTTTTTCTAGTTTTGTTTCAATAACATTTTATAAAGAAATAAGAGACTTTATTTTACATTTTCTTCTTTTTCATTATGTGTTAATTCTACTTGGTCACGTAAAAATTGGTGAAGTTTCTAATGATAAAATTAATGTTATAACTACTTGAGATGAAAACTCTTTGGGCTTATCCACATGAATAAAAGTTATAGAAGGTGTGATTGAATACAATTTAAGCTATGATTGATTTTAGAACCTATAATGAGGGTAAAATGCTCAATCTCATAATACTCTGTGTTTTACCCAAGTGATCATGTGACATAGAGTCCATGTAATTTTCCTGCACATCTCTCAGCTTATGTGAAGGCATTACTTTAATGGTCTTTCTCACTGTCAAATGTAATGCTGTAACTTTGGTTTGTTCTTGCTTATTCTTATCTTATGTTGTATTGCATTTATTTCCTCAGGCCTGGACCCAGTACTCTGGGCCTGGTTCATTCTTCATAATACAAATAACAAATTATAGATCTTCTGTTCAAGGATATAAGGCCCATTTCATTCACACTGTTATCTTCATGAATGGAGGCTTCGGATTTATCTGAAATTCATGGGAAAAATTACTAACTTTTGACCATGTTTCATGATATTCAAGCAACTAATTTTATGCAAGCCAAGGTTTTCCATTACCTTACAATGTGTAAGTCCAAAAGATAAGATACTGTGATATATCATCTAAAATATGCCTCAGCATTTGAAAACCTGAATGTAATTCAAAAATACGAACAAGTTTTCCTACAAAATGGTGCAGGTACATTTCACGTAGCATCAAAATGCATACACTGGGTATCTTCCCTCTGAAAGACTTAAAATAAATATTAAAGTGATAGCAATTTAATTTATTAAAGATTCTTCTAAATCTTGGACATTTTAGTTTTCTCTGGTCCCAATTGTGTTGACACAGGTATTATGTTCTTTCAAGGAAAGTACTGGACAAGGCAAAGACAATCTATACTTTTGTGCTTTGTGTCTTTTGGTCAATATATTTCTCCTTAAATTGCAGTAAGCTACAAAGCAGTTCTTTGTTGACCAGAATCCTAACAGTGCTAACCCATACAGACCATTCTGTAGTCTGCCCTTCTCAGTGGGCCCCGGAGCTACTACACACAGAGGCAGTCAGACCATTGTTGGTGGTGTTGTCTTTCATTTTATATTGTTTTGTTTTTAATGTCACTGGCCATTTTCTCCTTATGGTAATGTGTATGTGTTTTCTTTAAACTCTTTCAAACGTCTTGTATGTTTTGTCTCTTGTGTTACATATGGAGAAGCAATGTCTGCACAGTATAAAATGAAGTGAAAGGTTGAAGACACTGACCTTGGTCCTGAATACTCCTAATTGGCTTATCTTTAACTAGGCCCATTCAGATAATCCCAAATCCCCCAGTTCACTTTGGCCTTGTGTAAAGGACCAAAATTTCTGAATTATGAGATAGTTTTTAGTTATTTTGGTCATCTTGGTAACACAACTGGCTGTTGCAGAGTTGATCTGGTTCATCTATGTAAAACTTAAAGAAGGGAGAAAATACCAGATCAACCCTGTAGTGGGCAGTTCCCTTATACAACACAGACAAGCCTCATACTCTGTGGACCTAATTACACCAACACCTGTAGCATCAGCCTAAGATGAGTTCTATTCATCTCTTGTCTTTTCCTCCCTGCCAACATCTCTTGCTGTGATCCTTTTATGGAGAATTTGTATATCTTAGGGGGCTTTTCATTAATAAGCCCTCAATTATCTCATGTCTCTTTCAAGTGATAAGTAAATATTTTGTTTTGTTTAGTGGTGAGGAGTGGAGATTATTATTTGTTTGAAACGGATAGTGAAGAAGAGGAAGAGGAAGAATTAAAGAAGGAAGATGAAGAACTCCCACGAAGGTCAGCATTTCAGGTGAGGATAGGGTTGGGAGAGTCATGTCCTTTGCTAGTTGAAAAAGATTTTCTTATTGAAAAAGCCTATTGCAAACCTAGACTTCCCTGCCATATTTATATGTCAGAGACTCTAGAAGCTTCTGATTTATATCTGAGCTTGTTTATTTCTGATTAAACTTAATACTGTTCACTTTCAGCAATGCCATAATTACTGCCATGCAAAAGCAATGTCTGCAGGTGAGGTCTTCATTCATTTGCATTCAAACATTTTCTGATAAGTTAATGGAAAAAAAACTAAACTCTGTAAGATAATTTAAAGAAATTTATTCTATGTGAACATAGTCTAGAGCTCATGGCTTCAAGAGGTCCTGATAAAATGTGCCCAAGGCAGCCAAGGTTATAGTTTGTTTTTATAAGTTGATGGAGACAGGAATTACATGTTGCTACATAAATCAATACGTGGAAGGTACCGGAAAGGCAGGACATCTTGAAGCAAGATTGGGAGGGTGGGATTTAGTCTATAGCTGGGTTTTAAGATTCTTTGATTTGTAATTGGTTCAAAAAAAGAAGCCTGTCTAAAAGCTTGAAATGTTCTAAGTTAAGGGTTTTTTTTATTTCAGATTAATATAAGAATATATATGATTAGGTTATATTGTTTGTGTTTCTTAGGTAGAGTCCAAGTTGTAGTTGAACCCTTCACCCAGGAGGTGTGCCCTGTACCCCTAACATTGTGCCTGTTAGGTGAGAGCACACCAATCTCCCTCCCTCCTCCCCTCCCCTTCATGAATCTAATTATGTTTATCTCTTGTGTAGGTGTGTAGTTCATCTACTGGTTTCACAATAGTATTGAGTACATTGGATACTTTCTTTTCCATTCTTGTGATACTTTACTTAGGAGGATGTTCTTCAAATCCTTCTAGATAAATACAAAAGATATAAAGATATAAAGTCTCCATCAACTCAAAATGGATAAATAAACTATGGTGTATGTATACCATGGAATACTATTCAGCCGTAAGGATAAGAATATTTATTAATCAGAGAGAAGCCACAGGACATTTACTGAAACTTATCAGTGATCTGATAATTAAATTGATGGCCTGTAGGTATGGTTTAAGCCTTGTTTTACAGTCTTAGGTCCTGTTAATTATTTCATATCTTATTGTTATAAAGAATAACTCTAAAGGGAGTGGGCAGGGTGAAGTATGTCTGACCTCCCTTCTAGGGAGTAGGCAGAATGTAGTGTGTGTCTGACCTCTCTTTTCCTCATGCCAGCAACTCAGCTTTGGGGCCTTTTGCAGGTCCCTTTGCCCAGGAGGGGGTCCATTCAGTAGACTAGGGTGTAAGATATTTTAGCTCACAGACATAAACAATAAATAAAGCTTCATTGGGTAGAATTTTCTTTTTTAGCTGCAAGTAGGAGATGAAAGAGATTTTTTGGCATTGTTTTGAATTGCTTGAATGAACTTACATTTTGATATGTGAAATACTTGATTCTGAAGATAAAATACTTACTTAGTTTTAGAGCAAATGATCATTTAAACGTTGCTTTAAATTTTTAAAGTCAGTTTACTTTGAATTTCCAAACATTTGAGAATGTATTTTAATAATAATTAAAATATCTGGCACAATTCTGATTTTTTTCAGCTTCATAACCTTTCTGTTTCAGCTCATCAGCCTCATATAATGTATCTGGTGAATGTGTAATCAATGCTTATTATAGATGGGGCTTTGTCATTAGAGTTACATGTGGGATGAAACTTGGTTAAGTTTTTCTGTTACCGGTGAACCACATACTGGTACTGTTATTTTCCCTTTGTTATCCTGCTGGGCACATAGAATGGTATCCATCGAGATACGTGATGTGCCATGAAAAGCCCATCATTGATTAGCTGGCCAGGCCTTCTCAAAGGCATGTCCATTCACCCCTGTCTCCCCAGACACTGAAGAATTAAATTATTCATGGAGATGCTGTCGTCTGATGCTTTCTTACTGACCCTAGTCACACTCCATGTATATTTCTTGACAGCTGTGTTTGTGTGCATGTGTACAGTTGGCTTGTCAAATACTAATAACTTATTTTTATTCTGATGGGTTTTATTCTAACTACCACTTGTCATGCAGCAAGGGAGAGAGCACAATGATGGTTTTCACCATATTGGATGGGTTACATGCAATGACCAACTGTTTTCCTTCTCTGTTTACAAGCAGAGCACATTTTATTCTAGCTTCAGTGACTGGCACGTTTTAACATAGTTGATGTAATTGTAGAGGTAAATTCATACTGATGTCATATATTAAATTACTAGTTTTTGAGTGTTTTTCTACTAATTACTGTTGCTTTGTCCTTCTTTGTAGAGAGCTATTGGGAAGTTTGCATCAGCCATTTTAGCCTTGCCAAAGTCTATCATTAAACTTCCCAAAACTATTCTTCAGTATTTAATCAGAGCTGCAAAGGTATTTGATGTTTTACTGATGGTGTAGTGTGTGACTCTCTGCTCTGTAGAACTTTAGACAACCATGTCCCCGTTGCCCTTTCTCTGCATTTTCTTCGTTCTATATATCATACAGTGAAGAATTATAAGAATTAAATGTAAGAATGCACATTTTCCAAAAAGAGTTCTTAGAAGCCCAGTTTCTATTTGACTCTGGATTTAAGCTAAAGACAAAGACTATCAAAAAATAGAAAGAGAAAATGCAGACAGTGTATACTTCCTGTCCTTCTCATGGTTTCACCTAAGTCATGTCTCATTTCAAGAGGGTCACATCTGTTGCATGCTTCAGTTAGAGTGAGTAAAAGTATGATCTTTTCTCTCAGAAAGCTGGTAAAATTCTGGATAAGAAAAGACAAAGGCCTTCCATCTCATTTTTGGGTCCCTGTTGTTTCTGCCTTCCAGTTTCTGAATTCAGTACACCTCCCCCTTCCTCCCAAGGCTGTGCTGCCAAGGACACAGCCTCTCACTCCAAGGGGACCAATTTTTTGTGAAAATTGTTAAAAAATTATTTCTTGATTAATCTAATGAACAATCGAAGTTGTCCAGCTACCTTTCCTATAGTTACTTCTTTATGAAAAAACCTGTAAGTATCAAATTACTGTTCTTGTATTTAATAGAAAGCTCTTTCTTCTCAACTCAGAAAGTCTTTATGTCCCTCAGTGTTAAGCAGATGGTTTGGATAATGGCAGAGACCAGTGCTTCTTGAATTTTAGGAGGATGTTAATTTAAATTCAAATTTGCATTCAGTAGATCCTATGGGACTTGAAATTTTGCATTTCTCTCAAGCTCTCCAGGGAAGCACAGCTGCTAGTCTACCTTGAGTAGCAAGGTCCTGAACTCTGGGTTCTGTTCCTTTCTTAATTAAAATGCTGGCATCCTGGGGTTTTGTTTCATATTTACCTTTGCTATTTCCCTAAGATTCTTTTAATTTTTTTTTCTTTTATGTGAATATCATATGACTCTCTTAATTCGCACTAGTAATTTCTTTAAATGAAAGATTACAATGTAACTATCCCCCATCATACTGAGTTTTTTTATTTTTAATTGCCTTTTTATAGACAATATAAAGAAGGTTCTAGATCACGCCTGAATTAAAGGACTGATTATGAAACTTCACCAATCTCAGTTCAGGATCTCCCCTTCAATAAATCTCTCCCCATTTTAAAGAATAAATACATTTTTGCATAATAATTTTTTAGTAAACTGAATCCCATTTTCCCCTGAAAATGATAAACTTGAAGCTAAAGTCAGGAACATGTGCAGTAGAAGCGCAGCCTGGAGAACCCAAAGGTCTCTTGTGTCTGTTGGTGTGTGATTTTTTACTTATGGTCAGTGGCGCTAGCATCTAATTCCCCAGAGACTCCCATGGAGGGGATGGCAGTTTCCACTATAGAGTAAGAACTGGGAAGTTCAGTAAGAACCTTATAGTTTCCACTCAGTGAGGATTCAGATGATTCCTCCTTCTCCTACCTCATCAACAGTGCTTTGTTTGATTTTATTTTTTAATACTCAGGTCTAGCAAAAATGACTCTCTATCAGACAACCATTCCTGGAACTGTAAAACATTTATATTTTAAAACATCAGTGCTAAGATAATTTACCTACAAGATAGGGAATTACTAGATGGTTCCCTCCCACCCTGGTGTCCCCTTAATCTGCATTATCTGAATTCTCATCTCACTGGGACTCTGGAGGACCAGCAGATCCCCTTTAACACATCTGAATGTTAAGGGTGCATACCCTTTCCACAAGACATCTCCATTCCACTCATAGCATTCCCTTTCCTTACTCCTTCTCATTCCTCCAGTTTCCTTTCTCTTCAGAGCAAAAGAATTCCTCTAACTTGTATGCCTACTACATTCAAAAATCCTGAATTTGTTTTTAAATCCTGAATTTTTTTATTTTGGGGATTCTGATATTATCTAAAAACAATATTATCATGACATTTTTCTTTAAAGGAAATATGACCATTTGTTGCTCTTAATCCTGAAAATTTCGTAGTTCAAATTCTTTTAAACCAGTGTTGTGCTGTATTAAGTTTGCATATGAAAGTGCTAAACCTCAGAGATAGTCTTGATAAAATTTCAAATTAATGTGCTCAATAAACATCTACCTTAAATTCCTTTTTTCAGTCCTTCTCCTTCAAATTCCAGGTCATCTCATTGTTTAAAATAAGTTTTTAAAAAAATAAATAAATAAAATAAGTTTGGGGGATAAAGTAGAATAACTGTTTTTCTTTTTTGCCTCCTGAATTTGTCACTCAGAATTAATACAAAAAGTCACATTTGTGTTAATTGTCCATAAAATTCAGATTTCTACCAGTGACAAGAACAGGAATTTTTTTTTCTTAGAAACCCATTTCCATATATGGAAAAGTTAAATCCCCCTTTATTTTTACTGATATCACAATGCTCCTGGTTTGTTTAGGCTGTGTTTTTCAAAGATTTTGGAAATCTGAAAATAATACAGAATAAAACAAAAATATCTGGCTTTACAAGAGCCCCCAGAAAAAATTTACTTCTCTTATTCATCATAATGGAAAAACCCAGCTTCCCTGAGACCCAGGTGTGTCTGTGGTGCATGAGGAGCATGTCTGCTTGGCTTCGTGACTCTGGATGGCTGACTTTGTATATTAAGGTTTTCTTTTTGTTCTTTCTGCATGATTTCAGCAACTTTTGGTAGGTGGGCTATTCAAAGTTATTCTTTCCCAGTTATCAATTATAAAATATTAATGCAACTATTTTCAGCTCTTGAATGAAAATGACAAAAGGCAACTAAAAGCACCACAGTTTTCCGTCCATACTGTTCTGGAATAATGCCTTGACCTGAATATCATGTTATTTTTTTCTCTTAAAATACTAATCAGTCTACAAATCCTTTCTCAAGTTGCTGGTTAATAGCTGTTACTCACAAGGGACAATACTGAATGCGTAAAACTATTTTCCCAAAGTACATAAGACTGGTAAAGATGTTGTTTTGCATTTGACTCAAAGTTTGTTTTTGATGGGAGAAACTACTCTAATAATAGTAAGGCTTCCAGCTTATTCCTCTTGTGTGTAGAATAAAAGAAGCAGTAACTAAATATCACAATGGGAGTGTTTGGGGATTTGGGAAAAGCGATGGTTTGTATGGTTAAAGTCAGAGTTTATCTGATGTTATCTGTGGTACTAAATGAAATATATTCCTACAACATCTGTTCTCATATTTTATCTTACATTAATATAAATAGCATAGGGATATTTGGCTTGTTTTGGAAGAAAAAAATTTTTTAAAGTTAAGAAAGCTTGGTGTAGGTTCCTTTTCTTTTAATTTCAACTTATTAAAAGATCTAGAAATCATTGAACTTTCATCCTTCAGTTTGTTTATCAAGCCTGGATTACTGATCCTAAAACAGCACTTCGTCAGAGACGCAAAGAGAAGAAAAGGTCTGCAGGAGAAGACCAGGAGGAAAAGCGGAAAGGATCGGGGGAAGGTGAGTTTGGCGTGGAGGCAACAGTTTACAGGCCATGCTCCTCACTTGTTTGGCCCTGGAATATAGAGGGAGGCCTACAAAGGACAGAAGCTTCAGAGGGATAAAACTTTCTGTTCCTGTCTGATAATTAGCATAAACTAAAGCATGAATTTATGTTAAGGTATACATTTTAACATGGGAAAAGAAAAAACATGTAAGCTAAACCCAAGGAAAATAGAAGGAAAAGCCTGATATTTTAAGGTAGATATTAAGTGATAACAAAGAGATAAAAGATAAGACCTGATCATTAAGTTAAAAGCTATTCCTGAAAACCCAAAAGAAAGATGAAACTGGCAATTTGATCAAGGAAAAAAAGGAAAGCATGTTGAAACAATACTTAGAAACAAAAAAATGGAATTACCAATGCTATATTCAGCATTATACCAATATATTTGAAAATAAATGCTGTAAGTAGATTTCTAAGGGAGAAAAAATATTCCAGACTACAACTAAAAACACCAAAAGCAAAGTTGAAGTCAAGCAGTACACTCAGTAATAGTGTTTCTATATACATATATTTTATATGTATACAGAAATTACATGTATGTAATTTATACATGTATATGTATAAATATATGTATATATTTTACATAAAAATATATGAATATTTTAATGTAAAATATATACATATATATCAGAATAAAGATCAGTATTTTGAATATGTTCAGAACTTCTAAAAATCAGTAAAAGAAAAATTCAACCCAATAAATGAAAGGATATAAAAAATAATTCACAGACCAGAAAATGAAAGTGGCCTAAAGGTGCTCAGCCTCATTAGTAATAGAGAAATACAAACCAAATATTTTTATATGCTGTATTTTTTTTTACCCATTGGACTGGCAAGAATATAAATATTTGATAATTTTACTTTTTGGGAGCTGATGGGAAGAAAGTGTTTTTATATACCATGAGTGGTTTGTAAAGTCCTGTAGTAGCTCCACTTTGAAAATCCTTGTGTAGATATCAAATATCTGTTAAAACTTTAAATGTATATGTTTTACTACAGATTAGTCCCACTTCTAGATGTGTGGCTTTGCCTAAAGCAATGTGCACAAACATACTTGTCTTAAAAATATTCATCAGACAGTATTTGTTAATAACAAAAATTTGGAAACATCTTAAATATCTATCTAAAGAAGAAGAGTCAGATAAATTCTGTTGCCATTATACTGTAAGAGTTATTATTCAGTAGCTTAAAAACAAGATGGGTAGCTCTGAACTGTCATGGAAAACAATTGTTGACATATTGTTAAGTGAAAAGCAACACATTGCAAAATGGAACCACGCGTGAGACAAAGAAAACCTCAAGACAATATTCTGCATTTTTAATGGGTTCATGTAATAGTGTATAAAGGCAAGAGAAAGATCAGGAAGAAGGCTTAGCTTATTGCTTATTAATAACAGTGGTTACTGTTGAGAGAGTGGAGATTAAGTGGTATGATTAAAGAGAACTTTAGGCTTATCTGTTACATTTTGGTTCTTTACAAAGGAAATATATTTATAAATTCCTTGTGAAATTTAAAAAGTCTTCAAAAAATAAAAGAAAAATATAATTTCTGATGGAACTCTAGTTGCACATTCTTTCTTCTTTTTGGCCTTTCTTCCCCTTATACCTCCTGGTAACTTTATCATTGTTTTACTTTATTATTTTGTTAATAGAAAGATCAAACTCCATAAAATCATTTAAAGAGTTTAATTCTAAGCCACGTATGAGCTTTGTCTAAAAACTTGGACTAAGGAAGAATGCTTAAGATAAGGGGGCCTATTACTGATCAAGTGATACACCATGCCAGCAAAAGAAAGCCTGTCTATTCAGATTTTATGGCTTGCAAGGTGTAACTTATTACATGGCATGGCCTTAGGTCTCAGTTATAATTTGTATATTTTATCACCACAAAGAGTCTCCTCGGTCAGTCTTATGATCTATTATTTAACAATACTGGTCAGTTGTTGTGTCTAAACTTTTTGTCTGACCTCCCCTTCTGTCAGGAACTCAGTTTTAGGGTTTTTCTGAGATCCCCTTGGCCAAGAGGGTGCCCATTCAGTTGGGGAGGGGAGTGTAGGATCTTATTTTAGTTTATAGCTTTAAAAACACAAAATTAACACACACCTACTGGGAAGAGTCTATCAGTAAAGAGTTCTGCCTTAAGGTAACAACTGCTAACATCCCTTGTGTATGCATGCACTTTTATTTGTATATTCTTTCAAAAGTAAGTTCATGCTCTACAAAGTACTCTTGTATTTTCATTAATATTGTGTATCGTGAAGATTTCTCTAATTAAGTATTTATAAAACAAAGCCATTCTTTTTAATAGCTGTAAAATATTCTATAGTACAGAGATGCATAATTTATTCAACTATCCCATCCTTAATGGACATAAAGATTGGTTCCAGATTTGCCACAGTGAACAAAGCTGTAATAGCCTCACACAAAATTTACGTGTAGTCAATACATATGTGTATTTAAATGCATAGCAGGCTGATCTAAGTATTTATAACTAATTAATCACAACCAGTTACAGATCTCTTTGTTACTTCTTCACTCCCACTGCTTCTCCTATTTTTACTTAAAAAATAAAAAAATAAAAATAAACTCATGAGCTTAGGAAGAACATTCAGCTTTCCACAGAAGAAATTCCCAAAAGTGGGTGTGTGCCTCTTTTTATTTTAATAGACATTTTCCAAAAGGTTTTAGTAATTTATACTCCTATGTATAAAACACAGGACTGGTCATTATCCCTTTTACCTCAAAAAAGCAACAGTACACTACTGATCCTTTTATCACTTGTCTTTCTGCAGGATGATAAATGGCTTTTATTTTCATTTGAATGTAGTCGAATTCCTAAATAATAAAACTGAGCATTTTTCCCTTATATTTTCTTGATAATTTACCTTCCATGTCTAAGAGTTAAACATTTTTATCATTTTTCTACATTATTCTATGGGTTATTTATTCTTTTCTTATTAATTTGGACTATTTGTGCATGGGTCACTACAGAAATTTTCAGGCAGACTGTGTTATGGTCCATTGTTTCACTCACAAGAAACACAGTTGACAATGTTCTTTCTGACTCACCGTGTAGGTTTCCACCTACATGGCCTATGGGTGTTGCTGGGAGGGCTACATTGGTTTCCGTCAATGTGAGTTTTACATTTCTTGATTTTTGTGTATCTGTGATGACCCACATATGTAAGGCTTATTATCCTTTTTTCATGGGTTACAAATATTTGTAATTTTTTAATGTCAAATGGGTCTAAATTTCTCCTTGCAGTTTATAGGTTTCTATTTTGCCTAAGAAAGTCTCTTCTCCCCAATATTATGCAAATGTTTTCTTACATTTCCTGCTAATTTATTCACATCTTGAATTTTTTTTCACTCTATAGAGATCTAACTTGCTTACCTATAGATGAATAGACAATTATGCTGTCCCTGTTTATTGAGTTATTCTTCCTTCGTCTATTGGACTCAAACTCTTCTTTTGTCAATATTAGGCTCCTATTTTTTCCCAGGTGTATTTCTGGACTCTGTATCTTGCTCTACTCTCTGGTTGTCAAGCTCTGGACCAGTGCCATAAACCATTGAGTCCAGTAGCCGTAGAGTTAGCTTTAATATGCAGTGAGACAAGCTCTCCTTACTACCTTTTTTCCCAAAATTATTTTTGCTATTCTCAGACATTTGTTTTTCAAAATATTGTGACTAGTTTAAGAAGTTGTCCTCTGGTCATCTTGATACGAGCTCGTTCTTCATGTTGTCATGATTATTTCATGTGCAGGTACACAACTGTTCACTTGCAAATCAAAGACAGCAATAATCTAAAGATACTTTTTGATAAATATTTATTCAGCACCTTTGTGGTACAAGGCATTTCTTCTAGACTTCTTCCTTATGAAGCACCTAGATTCTGTCCTTCTGAAGTGACAGTGCTGTTATAAGTGCTATATGTATACGATAGTAGCTCATTTGAGTCTTATCATAGCCCAAGGGGAATTTATTATCCTTGCTATACAGATGAGGACATAAGGTCCCAGGGAGTGAAGCAACTTGCCTGAGATCACACAGCCATTCATTGTAGTGAGTCTGGAACTCCTACCAGACATCTCAACTTTATAGCCTTCTGTCTTAACCAGTGGGAAAGACAAATACAGGGGGAAGAAAATCCTAATAATGTAGTAATCACAAAGTTCCATAAAAAGAAAAAATAAAAAGAGCAGGTCAGTTTAGCTGGTAAAGACAAGATATGAAACAGCAGCAGAAAAGGGGATAGTAAACAATAAGTTTGAGAAGACTTATTAGAGTTGGACCAGGATTGGCCTTAGGGAGGTTATCAGATATAATACTGGAAGCCCAGTTAAAAGTTGGATTTTTTCAGATAAACACTAAATAATGTTCAGCTTAAGTATAATTTGGACATAATTCATGGGACACACTAAAAAAAGATTCTTGTTTACCTTAAATTCAAATTTAATTGAGTATCTTGTGTTTTTATTTGCTAAATCTGACAATTTAGCCTAAAACAAGAGGATAAGAAATAAAATGGGGTGGTGCCTATGGCTCAAAGAAAAAGAAATAAAATGAAATCCTATGATGCCGTTTTAACATATGACAAATTAAAATTTGTAACATTGTCCCAAAGTTTGTTACTCCTGATAGTATGTATTGAGAGTTGGCAAACTTTTCTCTATAAATGGCCTGTTAGTAAATATTTTCAGTTTTGCTTTCCATGGAATCTCTGACACAACTTACATCTGCCTTTGCAGAGCCAAAGGAGCCACAGACGTCACACAAACAAATGGACAAGGCTCTGTTCCGTTAAAATTTGAATGTCATGTAATTTCTACATATAAAGTAGTACTCTCCTTTACATTGTTTCCAACTATTAAAAATATAGAAACCATTCTGAACTCACAGGCTATCTGACAATAGTCAGGAGGCCATATCTGGCCTGTAAGGTTTAGTTCACTCACCCTTAGTTTACATAATTCCGGAACGCAGTAAAGAGACTCTGAAAGCTATGAATTATTACAACTTTTCTCCAAGAACTCTTAAAATAGGCAGAATGTCCTAGATTTAATTATAAAATTCATTTTGATCTAGAGAAGTAGTCTTGCCATTTAATAAAAGTAACACAACTCACGTCTATTGCACATACTTGGCAGGTCCCATGGAATGGGCTGACCGGGAAGAGGAACACGTCAAAAAGAAATCTGATGGACCAGGTAACAAAATACAGACAGATATGAGCCATGGCAACTTTGGAAATGATACTTGCATGATGCAGATGGCATATAATGGAAGGCTGCCTGGAAAATAATGAACCAAAGTATGGACTGTGATGAAATAGTCAGTGTCCCTTTAAATCTCATCTCTGCTGAAATTGTAAAGCAGCTCCTAAAAGCAGATTTGGTCTTTATGTTTTTGGATAAAATGTTTGATTAGTGTCATTTTACAAATTCCCTTATGCAAGTCCCTAAGAAAGAAGCTTTTAGGGAGAAAATTCTAATGTCCCATGGAAGCCCTCAGAATGGAGGCACAAAGAATGCTTGTGGTTCATTTTAAAGACCACAGAAAGAATGAGTTAAGTGAAAAGTAAGTTGAATTGGGGAAAAGAGAGGCACGTTGGAAAGCTGGGGCCAGCCTCCTCATTTTAGGATGGGAAAACCAAATCACAGTGAGTGTGTGACTTGCTCAGGATCTCACAGCGACTGAGTGACAAAGCCAGAAATAGTACGCTTGTCGGCTACATCCCGGCCTAGTCATAGTGCCATTGTGTTTTCTCTTAGCAAAAAGAAAAAAAAAGACAAAATAACATCCTCCATGTGAAATGAACTCAGTGCCACTCTCTGTCTATAAACATGCTGCTTTCCTTCCATCTCCTGCTTTGGGACCTCCTGGTATTTATCAGGGGGCGCCCGTGGTCAGCCTCTCTGACTCTGGACACAAATGTTTCCAAGGCTTCCATCTGCTGGCACAAGATGAGGCTTGCATGAGATGATAAGGCTGTCTACCACCCTCTGCAAGACTGTTGCCAAACTGAATTTCCATTTCCAAATCACTAGGCACGCACATATGTGGAGCTAGATATTCTACTATTGCTGCAAAGCATCAAACTAGAATAGCACCCAGCACTTCAGAGCACATCTTGTTTGCCAAGTGCCAAGAGTGCTAGGCATATTAGCTTCTCCAACCCCCTAAAACTCCTCTTCCTCGTGTTTTAACAGATAAGGGAACTGAAGCAGAGAGAGATTAACTAACTTTTCCAAGTCTATACACCCACTAAAAGAAGTCTGAATCAAGAGTTTTTGCTCTTAACCACTATTCCCCATTACCTCTGTGGTTGCATAAATAAAGTCAAAATTCAAATCCTAATTTTCCATAATATTAATAGTCTGTGATCCTTCAAGTTAATAAAGTACAAGCTATTCATGTCCCCAGTGCATCAATTTCAGCTTCCCCATCAGGTCCACCATAGCAAAACTATGAAATAATGTTTATCGTTACCACTTCTGAGAAAGTAATCATGAATATAAGAAAAAATAAGTTGTCAAAAATATTAATGGGACCAAGTCCTTCAGCCTCCAGGAGTCAAGCTTCTCACTTATGTCTACGTAAAATAGCTGGAGACTCTGTTCAAACTAGTTAGAGAAACACTTGTACATACCTTGCTCAAGATTTTTTGTTGTTGTTGTTGTTATTGCAGTTTGGCCGGGGCTGGGTTAGAACCCACACCCTCAGCATATGGGGCCAGTGCCCTACTCACTGAGCCACAGGCACCTCCCTCCTTGCTCCAGATTTTTATAAAGAGGGTGTGTGGAAAGAGATTTAGGTGATCATGCCATCTTCTGCTCAGAGATGCTCCTCTATAGCATTGGCAGCACCTCACCACATGCAGCTTCAAGAAGCAGCTGTTCTCTTCTGTGCTTCTTTGCTCAACTGAGGATACTTCCTAAGCACATGTTATGTTGTGACTGTGAGGTGTGACAGTTCTACAGAAATCTGGGGCTAGCAACGATAATGACAGCATAGTCAGGAGATGCCTTCACACAGAACTTCAGACATTGCTGTTCTATCCTTGGCTGTTCCTCAGGGCCTGGCTGGCCACCAGGTGGTTCGAGGCCCTTCTCATCAGATCATTTTACCATCTTTTACAGATAACCCACTTTCCTACCCAGGCACCAGCTAGCATCTCTTAAGGTTCCTGATGCTTTACTAGGTAGAGCCATTTAACTCTTCTTTGGCTCTACCAGGCCTTCTGGCCTTCGTCCAGAGTCCATACCAGTCATAGCTAAAATTCCCTTTGATGCTTTTTGTTTTGAACAGAAGTTAGCCAGCATAGTGGTACACCTGTAGTCCCAGCTACTCCAGAGGCTGAGGGAGGAGGCTCACTGGAGCCCAGAATTCAAGGCTGCAGTGAGCTGTAACAGGACCACACTTCAGCTTAGGCATCAGAGTGAGACCCTATCTATTTTTAAAAATAAATAAAAATAACTTTAAACTGAAAGAAGTTCTTCTTCCTTCCTCCTAGGCCACCTAGTTCAGAAAGAACATTTTTTCCATTACAAAGCCTAACTGTGAATCAGACTGTGATCTTTTAAAGTAGAGAGAGAGGATTAGGATTAGGGTGAGAATGAGTTTTTCAGAGGTTACATCTGATTATACTAGATTAGGAGTCAGCAAACAGCCCCTGTACCAGGTCTGACCTGCCACCTATTTTTATATGACTTGCTAGCCAAGAAGGATTTTTTTTTTAATGATTGGGGAAAAGTCAAAAGAAAAAGAGTATTTAATGACATATAAAAATTATGAAATTCAAATTTCAGAGCCCCTAAATAAAGTTTTGTTGGAAACCAGCCATGCTCGTTCACATGCAGTTCATTCCTGATCTGTGGCTGCCTTAACACCCACCAGTAAAGTCAAGTAGTTGCCACAGAAATACAGTGCCTGTAACACCAGAAATGTTTACTGTTGGGCCTGTGTAGAAAAAAGTTTGTCACACTTGCGTGAGATCATAAAGGCTTATGCTACTGATTTTTCCCCTATTCCATATGCCGTTTTAACTTTTTTAAACTATAAAAGTTTCAAATTCTTATCATCAATCAAAAATGCATTAAGATTTTACTGTGACCTGAAACCTAGTTTTCTTTTTTCCTTTTCTTTCTTTCTTTTTTTTTTTAAGGCAGGAAAAGAGAGAGAATATGAATTCTTTCTTATTGATATTGGTGAATTGTTTTTAAAAAAATGAGCAGCAAGTCAACTTTTAATTCATTATCATGTTCACTAATAAGTTCCTTTATTATCAAAATCAGTCAGGTCAAAATTTGATGGCATGTCTGGACATGTTCTTTGTATACCAGCTGAGAAACTGTTGGTGCACACAAGTGCACAGGACAGGTACTATGGTATCTTCCCTTTTATTCTGATTCTTACATATTTATTTCCTTATTTATTTATTTATATTTTTTCTTGATACAAAATCTCACTCTGTTGCCTAGGCTAGAGTGCTGTGACATCATCATAGCCTACAGCAACCTCAAACTTTTGGGCTCAAGCAATGCTCCTGCCTCAGTCTCTTGAGTAGCTGGGACTATAATCACCCACCACAATACCTGGCTAATTTTTCTATTTTTAGTAGAGATAGGGTCTTGCTCTTGCATAAGCTGGTCTCAAATTCCTGAGCTGAAGTGATCCTCCCACCTCCTCCCAGAGTGCTATGATTACAGGCATGAGCCACCGTGCCAAACCTGATTGTTTTTAAAATTGCATATGTTTGAGATGTATAACATGTTGTTTTGATATATATACACATAGTAGAATGACTGATACACTCAAGCAAATTAACCTGTCGCCTTCCATGGTTGCCTTTTTGTGTGTGTGGTAAGAGAACTTACAGTCTACTCTCCTAGCAAATTTCCAGTGTATCATACAATATTATTGGCTGTGGCCCTGATGCTGCACAATAACTCCCACATACCTGCAAATTTGTACCTTTGACCTACTTCTCCCCTTTCCTTTCCCCTCACCCCTCACCCCCAGCCACTGGTCACCTCTACTCTCTGCTTCCATGAGCCTGACTGTTTCAGAGTGCACATGTGAATGAGATCAGGCTGTCTGTCTCCATACCTGGTGGTTTCATGTATCATAGCGTCCTCTACACTCATCTATGTTGCAGTAAGAGGGTTTCCTTTCTTTTCCTCCAAGGCTAAATAAAATTTCAAAAAGTGAGAGGAATGTCCTCAGCCCTTTATCAGTGATTAGGAGCTCATGTTTAAATCTCAGAGGGTGCTGGAGCCCTCTGTGTGCTGCATCAGGTCCCTATTACGTACATGGTGGGGATCAGAACTGAACTCCATGCCACAACTCTTCCAGGTTCACCTAGTCACAGCCACCACAAAGGAAGAGAACTTCCCACATCCATCAGGAATTCCCTGGCTTCTGTTGACTGGGCAGGCGTGATCCCCAGAATGCTGTAGTTAGCACAGCTCAGTAGAAAAAGAGTGATGAAGACACTTCACTGGTACATAGAGACAAACTCTTAGTCTGTACATTGAACTCTTTAAAAATTAGTTTTTAGATGATTAGTTGAAATGCAAATGCAATGGAAAGCATCAGAGTCTGCCTGAATTAACAGATTGCTTCCAACAACAATTCTTTCTTAAGAAGAAAGGAAACCAAGTGCATTAATGTACATAGTTACCATTCAATAAAAAAAAAGAATTAAGGAAACCAGTAGAAAGTTATTAAAGGATCCTGTTGGTTGGATACTGACTATTTCTATCTCGTGTTAGTAGCAGACATATCACTAAATGGAATCTGCATTTTTAGTTAAACCTGTTACAGCTGACCCCTGAACAACATGGGGTGAGTTAGAGGTGCCAACCACCCCCCACGTTGAATGTCCAGGTGTAATTTCTGACTTTCCCCAAACTAAATTGCTGATAGCCTATTGTCAACTAGAAGCCTCACTGATGAACAGTTGATCAACATCAGCACTTATTTTGTACATTATTTGTATTATGTAGTGTATTCTTACAATAAAGCTGGAGAAAAGAAAATGTTATCAGGAAAATCATGAGGAAGAAAGAATGTTTTTACTATTCATTAAGTAGAAACGGATCATCATCAAGGCCTTTTTCATGATCATCTTTACACTGAGTAACCTGAGGCAGTGGAGAAGGAGGAGGCACTGGTCTTTCTGTCTCAGGGTAGCAGAGGAGGCAGGAGAGGTGGGCACTCTCAGGGTACCTTGTATTGAAAACAGCCAAATGTAGGTGGAGCCACAGAATCAAACCCATGCTCTTCAGCTGTGTATGGACCCATTCTGAATGATATTTTGGCCAAATTACAAATTTTATCCTGGTTTGGTCTGGGTCTGCCCTTGCCTGTGTGCACAGGCCCAGAGAGAGAGCTCCCTCCATGGCACAGAGTCAGGCACCCCACTCCTCACTAGGAACATGGGCCCAAGGCCAGGCCTGGCTTTGGTGGAACCTCATTGCATTACATGACAGCAGTGTTAATGGTATTTTGTTCCTTTGAAATCTTGTTGCTTTTCTTCCTCCTAGATAATATCATCAAGAGGATATTTAATATTTTGAAATTTACCTGGGTCCTTTTTCTGGCAACAGTGGACAGTTTTACTACTTGGCTTAACTCCATTTCAAGGGAACATATTGATATCTCTACAGTTCTGAGAATTGAAAGATGCATGCTGACCAGAGAAATTAAGAAGGTAACACTGTTGGTATAATTATTTTTGCATTTTCTTACATTAAAAAGAGACTTTAAAAGTCAATGTCTGAAACCCCAAGTAGGATAAGACAAAATCCTTTTTCTAGGCAGTTATTGTATAACTTATTTTCTTTTGTATATATGCAAATCTATTCCATGCTCAGAATTAAAATAAACAGTCTACAGTCTCCAGTGGTTCTCAGCCTTCCTAATGCCTCCTAATGCCACAACCCTTTAATACAGTTCCTCATGTTGTGGTGACCCCCAACCATAAAATTATTTTCTTTGCTACTTCATAACTGTAATTTTGCTACTATATGAATCGTAATGTAAATATCTGATATGCAGGATATATTTTCATTGTTACAAAGGGGTCGAGACCCACAGGTTGAGAACTACTGCTCTACACAAATGCCTGCTTGCACATGCATGGTCCTGTGGTGATGGCTCATTTGTTCATTCTGTCCCCTTCCCTCACTAGAATTGCAAGTGTACAGATTTGACCCTAACCTAAACAGGATATAGTTTGAGAGTAGAAGTTTGGTCTGAAAACTCTCATAAGAAAAATTAGGCTGTATGTAGAGCAGCAAAAGCTAGCCTTGTATGATTGATGATTGTATTTACAAATAATGGTTCATTTCTGGAAAAGTCACAATTTATCAAAATTATCTATATTATCAGGTACTTCTTACTTACAAATAACTGCTAAACTTACAAACAAGTAAGAAATACCTGCTAATATTGGGAACTATGTATTAGATGCATCAACAGCAGTCTCCAACCTGACTAGCTTGGCTTTCATCCTGTTTCATCCCTGTTCCAGGTGTGCATGTAAGAGGTGTCTGTAGTGAGAACTGTGGCCATGTCTCCTTCTCCTCAGGGCAATGTTCCGACTCGGGAGAGCATCCATATGTACTATCAGAACCACATGATGAATCTGTCCAGAGAGTCAGGGCTGGATACAATTGATGAGCGTCCTGGAGCTGCTTCGGATGCACAGACAGCCCATAGGATGGATAGTTTAGATTCACATGACAGCATCTCCAGGTATTTCACTTTCTAAACAGAGGGGGGTTTTTGACCAGGGTAAATGAGGTGGGTGTCATCAAATATGAGAAATGAATGTATGAGGTGAAAGTTAATTAAAAACTTGCACAGATCCCCACCCTCTGCAGGCTGTCTCCTGTACAGCACAGTGTCAGGAATGCCATCTTCACCTAGCCTGAACCACAGAAAAGCAGATTATTGACCATAAACTGCAGGTATACATGTATGATTCATATGCACAGTATAGAGATTTCCAAACCGGAGGCAAGTAAGAATGATCCTTTCTGATCCCAGGATTACTATTTGTGTCAAGGGTCTCATCTTTAGTGGCTTGGCAAATGACTAATGCACAAAATATTTTCTATACTAGGATCTTCTACCGTCTATTGCTATCCTTGAGCTTTTCCTTTCAGAATTTTTAGATTCTGAAAGATTAAGATTCATAACAAAACTTAAGATTCATAACAAAAATCCCAGAAAGCTACCGTTAGCTCCCATCTCCCGAGTTTGTGAACCTATGACTTGTTACACTAATAGTGGTCATGCATGGCGCATTCCCCAGGGGCCAGCACTAGGTACTGTGCATGGGTTACCTCATTTTATTCTTTTAGGACACTATGAGATGCTGTTATTATCCCAGTGTTACAAAGACAAAATTCAGTTACAAAGAGGTTAAGAATATACCCAAAGTTGCACAGTTAGGAAGTATATAAAAGCAAATCTAGGATCCAAAGTCATGTGGTTCAGCTCAGAACAAAATTCAGTTACAAAGAGGTTAAGAACATACCCAAAGTTGCACAGTTAGGAAGTATATAAAAGCAAATCTAGGATCCAAAGTCATGTGGTTCAGCTCAGAACCCCATGTTGTCTCTCATTACCTCTTCCCACACCATGGGCCAACCTACTGCCTATGCCAGAAAAACCTAAGAATTCTCTGTATCACAGTGTTGTAGGTACCTGCTGTCAATTAGAGAGAGCTAGCTTCTGGGTTAAAGCAGAAGTCCCTGTCTTAGGAGGAAAAATTACCTTGCCTAGGGGGATTAACTAGACCAACTGAATAATTAATTATACTTTGTGGCCATCTTCATAAGTAAAGAATTATATCAAGGAGAACATTCACATGTTTATTTCTGTCATTAAACATGTTGAAAAGCATCAATTTTGTGCTAAGCCCCAGGCTTCGTTTTGAGACAGATACGTAAAAGGTAATACCCTAAGAGGTCTGAGCCTGGGAAGAATTTCCGAGAAAAGGCCATTGCCTCCTAGAACACCTGTCTAGAGGAAGACAGTGGAGACTGGCAGTTTCTCACTACTGTTGTAGAAAGTGCCTCAAGGCCTTAGAGTCACACTTCATAGACTGAGCAGGGCACTGATGGCCTGGAGAACTATGTGTCCTTCACGAATACTGAATGTGCTTCCAATTGAAATAGAGGAGAGAACTGAGACCATTTTATCCATACCAAACCAAAATAGATAACTGGAAATTAAAATTGCAACCTGAGAGGGTAAGAGGAGGGGGGATGTTTTACCCTAAAGTGCTATTGAACTACAGCTGAACTGCTGTGTTGAAGCTTCTCTAATTGTGCCTATTCTTTCAGTACCAATAATGATTGATACAGATCCATGTTTATTGGTATGGAGAGATATTTTTGATGTATACATATTTGTGTATATAGATATACAAGTATATATATACACATACATATATACATTTAGTAAAATATATATACATTTAGTGAAAACTCAAGTCTTAAAATAGTATGTATGCTAAAGCTCCGTTTTCATTTTTAAACAATATATTCATTCATCCATATATCAATTTTAAATGTAGTTTTTGTACAGGTAAAACTGTGCATTGATAATATATCCCTTCCTTTCTTCCTTAAATTCATACAAGTTCTTTTAAAGTCCTTTGAGGGGTAATATAGAAATTACATTGTTCCTTTAATTTGAGAATAACCTTTGCTTATTTATAAGTTTATTTATCAGTTCCAAAGACACAGGTTGTTTCAGCTAATTGCATATTTTTGTGAGAAGAAGAAACATTAGGACAGAAATTTTGCATGATTTCAAGGTTAAACATCTATTTTCTGACTGAGATTCTGTTTAACATGTTTTTAATTCCTGGAATAAAATAATTTATTATTAAAAAATGGCTAGGCACGGTGGCTCATGCCTATAATCCTAGCACTCTGGGAGGCCGAGGTGGGTGGATAGCTTGCGCTCATGGGTTCCAGCCTGAGCAAAAAGCAAGACCCTCATCTCTACTAAAAATAGAAAAACTGAGGCAAGAGGATTTCTTGAGCCTGAGAGTTGGAGGTTGCTGTGAGCTATGACGCCATAGCACTCTACCTAGGGCAACAGCTTGAGAGTCTGCCTCAAATAAATAAATAAATAAATAAAAATTGTGTCATGGTAATAAAACTTTGTTTCAGTCTCCTCTGCCTAAATCCAATCATTAACTTCTGAAACCATGACCAACATCAAAACATACAAAGAGAAAATTTAATCTTATCCTCCAATTGGTGAATGTTAATAGGGCCTCATTGTGTGTCTTCCTGGAAACATCTCATAATCTGCATTTTGAAAAAGATTCAGTGTTCTCCTTTGACAGACTTCACTAAAACATAAGTCATTAGTTATTATTTTGTATTTTATTTTTACTTTTGAAAACCATAAGAACTATGCTACTTATAATCTGCCAACCTTCATATATCTATCTATCCTCTACAATTCTCTCCATAACTATAGATCACTGTACTTAAACTGAATTATTCTCTCTTTAATTCATTTTAATGCTAAAAGTTAAAAGCAGGGAAATGAGGGGGGTAAGATTTGTCAGAATGCAGTGGGTGTAGGAGATGCTGACTAATGCTCCTTCCTAGTTGCAGGGTAAAAGAAGATGAGTTGGGAAATCTATACGTTTCCAAATTCACTTTAGGAACTATTCATGACAAAATAACCATGTTTCAAAAGCCAAGGGAACAGTAAGATGAAAGAAATGCTGAGAGCCTCTGCACATACCTTTTCCAAATGATGTTTCTTTCTCTCATTTATGTATTCATTTTTGCACAACACTTACAAATGTCTTACTACCATCAGCTTTAGAGAGTGCTACTCTGCATATATCAAACATAGACTGGGTCTAATCCAAATTATGTTTTCACTTTTTCTGAATTCCAATATAAAAAGATTCAGACAGCCCTGGTGAGCTTTATGGAAAGTCATATTCATATTCAACTGGAATTATTTCCTCCCACATAGTGAAAAATAAAGTTATATGCATGTGTAGTATACAGTTTGGTCATTGTACCTTGGCATCTTTTTTCAAGAAAATATGTTGCCCCGTCATGTAATTTGTAATATTTTTCAAATACTTTTTTTTTTGCCTCATTTCATAACACAGAAATTTTTTGTTACCTCCTAAACTTGGCAAGCAAAAAATGTCAATAAATGAAATAACCTTTCTATTAATTTGTGATGACACAGTAATTGTAACATTTTTCAATGAAACTCTTTTGAAATTTTATAAAGCCATATATTCATTCACAGAGGAAGAACACATAAATAAAAACTTTTTCATAAAATCTCAGGGATCTTATAGGTGTATGAATATTATACATGAACCTGTCTTGAAAATAGAGACTCCAGAATCAAACTTTATAGCAATGAAATCAAAGAGAATATTTGTAAGTGAATTAAAAAGAAAGTTTTCATAAAGTGAACATATGTGATTCCTCTATTAGTGACTTTTAACTGCATAACAATTGACAGCCTGTCCAATGAAGAAATTAAATGTTATAAATCACAAAGAGGAAGAAAGGCAGGTTAAAATAAAATCAAATGACTGCCTTTAAATCTGACCCAAGATTAAAAATATAAAGCCATATCCATGACCCAAAATTGTGAGGTAGAAGTTATTTAAATCCACAGATTGCTTTTTAACAAAGGCTGTTGCAATATACCCCAAATTATAAAACATCAATTGATAAATAAATACATTTTCTAGCAGAAAACAATTACCCTTAAAATTAGGTTATAATTTACTTTTTTTACTTTATTTTCTACCATAAAGAAAGGAAAGACACAGATGGGTCCATTTTGCTGTCAGTGAATGAGCTCACACACTGGCCCCTAGGAAGCTGGGCTGCTCAGTTCTAAAAAGCAAGTCTGTGAGCTCTTCTCTACATGGGAAATTTTACATCTCCAAACAATAGGTTGTCTACACCAAAGTCTCCAGGAAGTTGTATTAATTGCTGGGAAGGTGGTAACCTTCGCTAGAGGGATTCTGCTGTGGAAGCTTGTAGTCAGACTCCTGCATCATTGAGAAGGGCCTGGGAGCCATCAGCTACCACCTCCCAGCCAGGGCACACCTGCCCAGCAGCCAGTCCCCTTTAGGGCTCATGCTCTGGGATGAGTCACAAATTTTGACTTTTGGGCATACTGTAAGTAGGTGGGGTCTGGATGAGAATCTAACAAATGAGTTCGTGTTCTGTTTGACTTAACTGGAATAGTCACAGTTTCCTCAAATGCAATGCAAAATGGCAAACTTATTTTTAAATGGTTGCTTCATGAAATCAGATGACATCTACTTTCCCAGAAAATAAATTAGCTTTAGCTGAAATTGCTTCAAGAAACATTAGTTACCATCTGAAGAGCATTCCTAGATATGAAGATGGTGGTTATCATCTGAAATGTTATCTAAAAGGTTACTGTGTTTTGCAGGAGCTTGGGATGTGGGGCCACTAGGCAAGGGATGACAGCTGTCCCCTTCCCATTCACCTAAAAACTATCCTGAACTGATGGCATATTAGTCACCCTTTAGAGAATCCAATCGTGTGGAATCATGTAGTTTCTGAAGATGGGAAGAAGTAAGAGCAGAATTCCACCCAGGAATTATTGTAACAAGATAAATAGGATCTTGAGTCAGAACCATCAGTTCCCATGAAGGAGCCTGAGTAGAGCTGCTTAAGACTACATAGTGTCTTTCTGCTGCAGACTCCCAAAAGGCTGTAGGGTCGCAGCTCCACAAACATGAAATACGGAAATGCAAAATTTTCCCCCTTTCAGAAATATAAAGTTAGGGCCCCAGAAAGGGGGCTTGGTTTATCTCATGCCCAACAGCCAGTTCCCCTCAGTGTGGGGACGAAAGCCCCGTCCTTGCTATGCTTGTCCAATGAGTCATTAGTTTATCTTATCATCATCTCATTTTGTCTAGGACTTGATGACATTAAAGGAGTTAGGACCTTTTTTTAGAAAAGCCTCTATGTGTTGATCAGAGAGCATTTGACTGGTCCCATGCTCATCTCCCACTGTCTGCCCTGTGTCTGTGACCTGCAGAGCAGCATGGCCGCAGTGGAGCAGCCATGAGACTACAGTCCAGCACATGGGACCTGAAAAGCCCTGGAACTGATTCCATGTTTCAATGTCTCCAGTCCCCTCCTCCCAAAGGCTCTTCCATCCAGAATGCCTTCCTCGTTTGCCTCAGGACCCCTGCTGACAGCATGTAGCTATGAAGGCCACAGAGCCTATAGGTTGCTCAGTGATGCCCATGCTCAGCCCAAGGACAGCAGAGACAGTAGCACTCAAGTTGGAGGATAAATATTCCAGTTGCTTCCCACAGAGGCTCTTTGGATCCTTTGTCCCTCTTTGGGGTTAAGCCATATGTCTGAACTGAAATCACACCTATGCCATCCCTCTGTCTGCTTCTTCCCATCAGTGTCCTCCCCAGCAGCATCTGAGTCCTGACCCTGCCATCCCT
The DNA here is from genome assembly GCA_963575145.1 of Galago senegalensis. Taxonomy (NCBI): domain Eukaryota; kingdom Metazoa; phylum Chordata; class Mammalia; order Primates; family Galagidae; genus Galago; species Galago senegalensis. The sequence goes on from CAUYTI010102475.1 coordinate 43,557, forward strand.
CCTCCCCAGTCACTGCTCCACTAGGTCCCAGGAGATGAAGATTTCATCCAATGGTTTCTCTCCCTTGTGGCATCCACCAAGATCTAAAACATGATCCAGAAGAAAAAATGAAACAACATGAAAAATTAATAGACAAAATGCTCCTGCAATTGCTAGAGTTTTGTTTCTTCTTTACAGCATTTTATTTTATTTTTGATACTGGTTTATATCCAGTTGCATATCAAACCAGCATCTCTACTACACGCAAAGCATCTAGTTTGGCTTACTTGAGTATCATTCAAAAAATGAGGTGGAGAATTCAGTCTGTTGTCCTCCCTGAGTTTCCCTCTCTCATTTTGGAAACTGTATTGAAAAAAAAATCAAAACATTTTATATAAATTTTATATAGCCAGATATTTCTGCTTAAGCATTTTGGTTGATAAATGCTCTCAATGAACTCAAGATTGTGAGAGCCAAATAAAGCATGCCTTCTTAATAAAAAAAAAATTATAAAGTTATAATTATGTAAATTCTGCTTTGTGAGAGAGATATTGGGACTTGTCATAATTCTATTTCTCAGTCCCAGCCAAAGAATTCCATTTCATAATTTTTCACTTGCCAACATGTTTCTGAAAATCTAGTCCTCTTTTGTCTCCTCATTCTGCCAGACAGGCCCTTCCCTGTGATGGAGCCCCGCTGTGGTGGTCTGTGTTGCTGGTGGTGTTGGTGTCGTGTGTGGTTTGCTGCATGGCAGTGTGTTAGTCATGTGACCTGTGTGGTGTGACCTGAAGAAGCACTGGTGTTTTAACACTCTGTCTCTGTGACTGTTTGCGCTGCTAGCTGCTACACTGAAGCAACCATGCTGTTCTCAAGGCAGTCTACCCTTGATGACTTAGATGGACCAGAAACTGTTCCTAAAACCAGTGAGCGTGCTCGGCCTAGGCTCCGTAAAATGTTCAGCATGGATGTGTCCTCCTCATCAGCTGACAGTGGCAGCTTAGCATCAAGGTGCTTAACTTGTGCATGCTTTGTTCCGTAATTTTATCATCGTTTCCCCCTTTATGTCATTGCAAGTATAAGTTCTTGTGATGTATGTTTTTATTTCATTTTTATTTTAACAATCTGCATGACTAACAAAAGCATGATAATCACTGCCTTTTCAGAGACACCACTGTTCTCAAGACAGCATTATATAAAACTAACCACTCTTTAGTTTTTGTCTGTTAGGAGTTTCTTAAAAATTTTTGTCTATGAACATTATCCTCCATTTTAAAAATATTTTATTCTTTATCTTTTCAAAGCCATAACTGTGTTTCCTCCATACTTTAGAGCTTATGTGGGTAGACCTCAAAGAGGGAAATCAGGCAGGAAAGGTAGAAAACTTTTCATGACTTCATCCAAAAATATATACAGTAGAAAATGTCTAAAATGTGCTCATTTTTAGTTGATACAGAATAAATCTGTCCATGAAGTAGGTACATAAGTCAAAATATATTTTATCATTGGGTTTTGAAAAGAATACTGTTTTGCAGCTTTGTAGCTTATAACTAATTTTCTTTGGAAAAATTACTTTGGTTGAATGTTCTTTGATTAAGTTCCACCCCAAAACAGTAATCATTTAGAATTGAAATTATTTGCATACGATCTCAAATCTCTTTTTTTGGATTATCTTAGAATGGTCAGGAGGCATGTAGACACCATGCTGTTCTCAAGACAGTCTACCCTTGATGACTTTGTCAAGCACAAGCTACTGTTGTGCTTATCCTGATGTGAAAATAGCCCACATTAAAACAAGTTTTGATCACTCATAGTGGCAAGTCGAAGGGGTGCTATCTTCTTTTTGCTGGTGGCTATGGATGTTGACACATTGCTGCAGTGCACTGGAGCCTGTCAGTGGTGAGCGTGCTTTGACCATTTGGTGTCTGACTAGCACAAGTTTGCTATGCTCATCCTCTTTGTTGAGTCTCTTCAGCTCCTGGGGGCCGGATGGGATCCCAAACCATAAGGAGTATGCTAATTGGTACAGTGATCCTAAAAGTTAGACCCAGTTTGAGGCTGGCTTCAGTAATCTCAAAATTTGTTGGATGATGGGTCAAATACATGATCTTCCTAGGAGGCTGTGTCTAGTTGAGATACATCTTAGTGAACATGCAGTTTAGCCTAGTACTCCATGATATACCCACTTAGGACCAAAGCCCTGGTCATATTGAATGCCTGAGCAAGCATGAAGGATGCTTGTAAATCTGGTTCTTCAGTCATAAGATGCCCTTAGGGCTCTGCCAAGGCTCATTCATTTGTTCATTCACTGGCACAATGACAGCGGGATCTTTGACAAGAAAAATGGGTGCACTCTGTGCATTTGAGGATCTCAGTGATTATGGAACCCAGATGCTCACCTGTGCTATTCAGGTAACCGTGTGTAATTCAGAGTCTAACAAATTATATTCCTACATTCACTAGATTCAAGGCTCCAGGTAATTTTGCTGCTCTTCCTGCTGTGGCCAGATGTGTCTGGGGGCAAACAGTAATGAAAGGCAGGCTGTGAGAGTCGTGGATGTGGCTGCCTCATTTCATGCTTAACCTTTCTTCATGAACCTGATAGGGAGAGTTAAAAGATAAAGGAATAAAAAGGGGAGAGGAAAGACACACAAGAAAAGAACAGGATGCCAAAAGTAGGGAGTGATGTTAAGACTAGATATCCTTGATGGTAAGACTAGAGAAGCTTCTGGAAAGGGAACATTATGAGAGGAATGGTAGAAGAAAATAAATGAAGTTGTTGGGAGCTGAAGAGAACAAGGGTACACCTTGGGGTGGAACAAGTAGCTGAAAGGGAGACGGGTCCAGGAGAGCTCATGCTGGTGAGGAGAAAGGCTGGTTCCTTGCTACGGGGAAGGGCAAACCTCGGTGAGCAGTAACTGGGAACTGGGGTCATGATAGAGATGAATCAGGTATGATGCACACCAGTGAAAAAAAAGGCAGAGGATGGGAAAACAAATGGTAGAGAAGAGTGACATTTTTTGTCAAGCAGGTAGTTATTTATTTAATCAATCAAAAATGGCATCCACTTATGGACCTGGATGGGTCCACTGTGTAGGAAGGATAGTAAAATACATCTTGGTCAAAACCTTCTTTACACACCACCTGGGTGAAAGGCTGAAGTACAACTTGAACTTTACCCAACTGATGCAAACAATATACCCTAATTGTTTGTACCCATATAGTATTCTGAAATTAAAAATAAAGCAAAAACAAATCTTTAAAGTAGATAGAGTGGCAGGCATGCTAGGCTAAGTATGTGTTGACTTGGAAATAAACACTGAACCCACTGCTGTGAATCTTAACACTACTTTAAAAACCTTTGCACAGGCAGATTGTGCTTCCTGAGGGCTGTGGGTCTGGCTCTGTTCTAAGCTCTGCACCATCAGCATTTGCATCAGAGAGGCTGCTGTTTGTTAATGTCCCAAAGGGACAAAACAGATGGAATGCAGAAAAAATGGAGTATTTCATTTGCTCTTGTACCTTGGTCTTTTTATTTGGGGGAGTTTAATGGGGTCTCCTTAGAATCTGGACAGATTTGGGGGCATGTAGATGCTAAGACGTGGGCTCCATGCCCGTGCTTTTCTCCCAATAGTGAGCCCACACAGTGTACCATGCTGTATTCGCGCCAGGGGACCACAGAGACCATCGAGGAGGTTGAGGCTGAGCAGGAGGAAGAAACAGGGAGCACAGTGCCTGAGCCCCAGGAGGTGGCCACAGAGTATGAAGTTGAGTATGAGGTGGGCACCCTGGACACTGTGGAGGTGGGCCTGACCCCTGAGGAAGAGTTGACGCAGTTCTCCACTGTGGATGGGGATTTGGAGGTGCCACCCTCCTACAGCAAGGCTGTCAGCTTCGAGCACCTGTCCTTGGGGTCCCAGGAGGACTACACAGGCCAGAACCACATGGTGGTCAGCCCAGATGACAGCCGCCCAGATGAAAGCCGCATGGACAAGCTGGAGTCGAGCATCTTAGCTCCCCTGACACACGAGCTGACAGCCAGCGAGCTGCTGTTGAACAAGTAAGAGCCTCTTGGGCCAGCCCTGTACCTGCAAGAAGCCACTGCTTGCACATACACTCTAGTTTTTTATATAGAGAAAAGTTCATATATTTTTAAAATTTCACCTAGCCATGTGGAACAAACATGCAATTTCAGGATCTGTTGTACCAAAAATACAAAACAAGCTTCAGTTCTTTTTTTTTTTGCAGTTTTTGGCTGGGGCTCGGTTTGAACCTGCCACCTCTGGCATATGGGGCCAGCGCCCTCCTCCTTTAAGCCACAGGCGCTGTCCAACAAGCTTCAGTTCTTACACGACCAAATTAGAGAACCAGCAAAAACTGTCAATAGACCCATGTGTTGAAATTCCTTCTCATCATAAAGTCTGATATTAATTTGTCTGCAAAAGAAATACAGACACATCAGAAGTGGGGGTAGACCAGAAAGGATCACACTAACTTAATCATTTGGAGAAATTAAAGACAACTATATCATCTTCTTGTTTATTTGAACAGAATGTTTCGTGACGATGAGCTTGAAGAATCAGAGAAATTCTACACAGAACAGCCACGGTTCCTGCTGCTATTCTACGCCATGTACAACACTCTGGTGGCCCGCTCAGAGATGGTGTGCTACTTCGTGATCATCCTCAACCACATGGTGTCAGCCTCCGTGATCACCCTGCTGCTGCCCATCCTCATCTTCCTCTGGGCCATGCTGTCTGTGCCCAGGCCCAGCCGCAGGTTCTGGATGATGGCCATTGTCTACACGGAGGTAGGTGGTCCTTGGGTACAACTTCCATGTGGGTGGCTCAGGGCATCATTCTGCAGGAGGCAGAGCACCTCCACCCTCCTCTGTACCTTCTCTCCAGACCACCCTGGCCTGACCAGCAGATAGTTTCATGGAGCATTCAGTTCCATGGGAATTCTTAGCACCAAGAGTCATCTAGTGCTCACAATCTCATGTGTGTGTATCTTTTCACACTTCACATCTCACACTGGGCAGGTGCTAGGATCCTTCCTATCTAACACAGAAACAGCGCCAAAGAGATGACATAATTGAGCCAAATTACTTAACTGACAAGTGAGGGAAAGCTTTTGAAGCCTTGTTGCCTGACCTACAGTATTAACCACTAAGACAGGAGCAGTCTTATTACACAAGGCCGGCATACTGCCTGGCTCCACAATGGGTTCAGTGAATGGCCGCTGATGTTGGCAATGTGGTAAAGCACTCTGAATATAGTTTGATGCAGTGTGCGTAGTTTCCATTGTAAAACCTAAAAGTCAGTTTTCATATGTCACAATATAAACTGCTACAAGCACCCACTTAAATTCTAAAATATAGACAGTAGCTTGGACAACTATCCTCATCACACCTGAGAGGGGCACATGCAGCTCTCCCAGTCACATAGACCTGCTCCTCTTTCCTGCCTAGTAAACGTGGAGAAGATTGCAAATTCTTGTGAAAACCACCATGGGAGTAAAAGAGAAGCTCTGTGGACTTTGTACCATGGGCTGCCACTGTGCCTTCTGCTTTCAAGTTTGCACTGACAGTAGCTTTCTTCCTTGATTCACAAGGAAAGGTTTTCACTTTCAGCAGTGCTGTAATTGCTTCTTAAATGCCACTGCTCATGACTGACATACAGTTGGAGCCTAGAATTTCAACAGTTAAAACAAAGTACGTCATTTCAAATATCCAAAGTACAGATAATATGTGTCGTATCTCCATAATGAAAATGAAAGATATAAAGCCAAATGTGTATCTATTACATTAATTGGCCTTTCCAAAATAATGTTCCTAATCGTACTTCCATTATATCACTCCATGACGTCGTAACTAACTGCTGTGTAGACGGTGGGCACCCATCCATTACAGCTGTGTGCATGTGTCTGTCAGATCCCCTTTCTTACCTGGGGGTGAGATAAGAGGAGGAACCAAGAATGTAGAAAAGAGAACAAGAACTACTTGTAGAGTTTTCAACTTAAAAATAAAATGTTCCTGGTTAAGTTGGGGCTCTCCATTTTCTCTGTCACATTAAGTAGTGAAATAAATGGGAAATTAAGTTGGTGTTAATTCACTCTACAATTTGTGCTCTCTGCCAAAAGCTGAGAGCTATACTACAGTGAAAACTGTATACATCAAAACCACATCACTTGCTCCTAAAGACTGTAAATTAAATAAATATTTATAAATATGTGTATATGTTTCCATTCAGGTTTGTCCTAATTACTATGTTTTAACAGCTGAATAATTACATAAATATCTAATTAAAACAGTATATACACAAAATAGGTGAAGTGAGCAGTCATCTGTGTTGTGTCCCACGAATCTGACTGGCCTTCTTAGATCTGTACTGAAGACACTTGCCATTGCTCTTATTGTAATCCCCACTTTGTGAGGGTGTTACCATTGTTATTCCACATCATTATGTGTGTTCCTACCATCAAACTGTGAAATGGGTATTCTTTTCTTAATTTTTATATTGCTATTTCTCTTATATAGGCAAATCTTCTCCTAAAATGAGGGGTAATTTTTTTTTATTTCTATCATCTGTGTATAGGTGGCAATTGTTGTCAAGTATTTCTTCCAATTTGGATTCTTTCCCTGGAATAAGCAGTGGGAATTATACAAAGATAAACCTTATCACCCTGCAAATATCATAGGAGTGGAAAAGAAAGAAGGTTATGTTCTCTATGACCTCATTCAACTCCTGGCTCTGTTCTTTCACCGGTCAATTTTGAAGGTAGTGTATGTTAACAGTTAATCATCTGAAGTTGATAACTGCCGCCCCTGTAATATTCCTGAAGAACCCAGACGTTAGAATTGGCACTGAGGCCGGGGGCAAGTGGGGGATATCTACTTGTATGGTCCTTTTTTGTAAAAAAAAAAAAAACGGAAAAGGAAAAGTTTGTGTTCATTTAGTGGACATTTTTTCCAACACTTCTTGTACTCAGTAATGGAACTTATAATAAATCTGGGAGAATAAGTCCCCATATTTTCATCCTGGGTTGCACATGCCATAATTAGTCCACCCTTGTGGATAATTACTTGCTTGAATGATGTGGTGTGCAATATCTTAATGCCTGATGCACTAAATTCTACCCCTAGTTTAAGCCAGATTCAGAGAGCTACAATTTGGGGTGGACCACATTGCCTCCTTTTTTTTTTTTTTTTTTAAATTTTCTGAGACAGAGTCTCACTTTGCCACACTTGATAGAGTGCTTTGGCTCACAGTAACCTCAAATTCTTAGACTCAAGTGACCCTCCTGCCTCAGCCTCCTGAGCAGCTGGGACTATAGGCACTTGCCATACCACCTAGGTATTTTTAGAGACAGGCTGGTTTGGAACTCCTGAGCTTAGGCAGTCCACCTGCCTCGGCCTCCCAGGGAGCATATTGCCTCTTGTCTCCTTCCCAGCTTCTACCTAATTTGTTCTAGTAGAATTGCTTTTTATTAGGTAGTTTCTTATCATGACAGCATTAGCTTTGGTTAAGAGACCACGTATTAAATAGCCTGGTGACACCAAGAGCCGTGGTTCCTTGAGCTTATTGTTAAGGAATTCATTCCTTACACTCCTGAAATAAGGCCTTTGCACAGGGCACCCCTGCCTCAGATTCAGAATCCCTTATTGTTTTTATGAGCAACTTCGTGGGATTTTTCTTACCACACACTGTAAATTATAAACTAAGCCATTAAATATGCCATTCTGTTCTAGTAAATAGAAATTATTGCATAGTAGGTTTTATGTATTAATGTATCTCTTGTCACAACCTTTCTTCCTTCTCATCTTGTCTTCATTTACAAAATGTTTCAAGTTGATTTTATCAAGTAGTATCTTTCTTATTCCTGATCCTTTCTAGAACAGGACTTGGTATAGAATACATACATTGAATTTTTAAAAATAATACATTTGTAAATAAATAATTAAGAACACTCTATCAATTGAATGGCTTTGCCAGTTGACACAGAACTGACAGATTATTCTTTTTTTAAAATATTTTTTATTAGATCATAATTGTGTACAATAATTCTATCATAGGATACAGTGTGTTACTTGGGTATCAAGTTTTTTGAAGGTTCATTGGACATCTTTGATTTTTTTTGTTGCTGTGGAGATTGGAATTTGGTCAAAATTTTCTGGGTGGGTTTATTTATGTGATGGAGGATTGCATTGGTCCTTATGGAGGATAGGTTTGAGGATATCCTGGAGGACTGGTTTAGTAATGGCAAATTTCTTCAACATGTGAATATCATTAAAGTATTTAATTTCT
>CAUYTI010102476.1:0-20009 GCA_963575145.1 Galago senegalensis
ACCTGTGGTCCCAGCTACTTGGGAGGCGGAGGCAAGAGACTTGCTTGAGCCCAGGAGTTGGAGGTTACTGTGAGCTGTAATGCCATGGCACTCTACCCAGGGGGACAGCTTGAGGCTCTGTCTCAAAAAAAAAAAAAAAAAGAGGTCTCAGCTATGGAGAAATACCAGCAATTAAGTCATCCTCCCCCCAACAGGCAACAAGTGGAAAAGGAAAATCAAACCTTTCCACAATGACACACCCAGGGTACCAGTTTGGATAGTCCTTGAGTGATTGGCCCAGCTCAAGAGGTCCAATTCAATTGTCCTAGTCAGCACTGGTGTCAGTAGGGAGAGTTCAAAGGTCTCTGGCAATAGATAGCAGGGGTCTGTTGGCAGCTCAAGTACAACCTGCTCCAGTGCTCCGTGAGGTCAGAAATGAATTAGCAAATGAGCACCCTCCCAGCAAATGAATTAGTCTGGTAAGGTTGATGCCTCTTTACCCACTTTGCTCCTCTGTCACTAGCCACCCTGCAGGCTGTGACTCAATTCCCTCCAATGAGCAGATGCTCTAGGGGTTTGTGCCTGCCTGAGTCACAGGGAGATCTATGTCTCTTCTGCCAGACCACAGCTCTCTGCCACTCTCTGGCAGGGGGAACTGAGCATATGGTTCCCTTGGGTGCTTAATGGAGGCTGGAGTAGTTCACTCAGTTCCAGCCCTGCCCCTGATTGATGTTGCTGACAGAGCAGAACGATTTCGCAGAATTTGTTTCTGTCCCGGCTATATTCCCCGTGGATCAGACGCTGTTTGAGTTCAGAGAATCTATGACTCAGCCCCAGTCTGTGCTGCTGCCTAGAGCTGGCATGTCTGTCTCAGCTGCCATCTTTTTGGGGATGGTGTAGTTAGAGCTCATACTCTGCTGTCAGTTCCAGCCGCCGCCTGACTATCTTTGTTTCAGCTATAATCCCCTGAGGGCCAGGTCCTTCTGGCTCAGCCCCACTCTGAGAGTATGCCATCCTTGTGTGCATCCCTGCCGAGCTCCACCCAGGCAGGTACTGCCTCAGGCGTACCCTTTACTCGTAGGGCCCTGGTTTCCATCCCAGATCTATTCTTCCAGTGGCTGCCACTGGAGAAGATGCCTGGCTTCCTCTGGTTGCCCAGAGAGGCACGGAGTGTCTCTCCAAAATATCCCCAGGGGTGTGAGCCCTATTCTTCCCTGCTGCTGCTGGGGCTGCTGCTGCTGCCATGTGCCATGGGGCACTGCCTCTCTCTCCCCCATATGCTTCCCTCAGTTCACTGTCTTCTTCTTACTCTTGAGCTGCAGAATCAGCACAGACTTGCAATAGCCACCTCCTTGTCCACATCTCTCAAGAAAATGCCCAAGAATCTGGACTCCATGGGAGGCCTCCAGACCTCAGGGTGAGAGTGAAGGGGAGGTCTGGGAATTCAGAATTGCAGGTAGAGAATATATACCATTTTATACAGTTTTATGCCTGGTAGGAGAATATCATGGCACATTCATAAGTCTTCTATAGGGAAGGAGTTCTGGTTTTTAGAGGGTTTCTTCCATGGGATAAAATAGGAGGAGATCTGAACTCTGCCTGCTTGTTTGTATAGACCAGGGGTCCTCAAACTTTTTAAACAGGGGGCCAATTCACTGTCCCTCAGACTGCTGGAAGGCCTGACTGCGGGCCCCGGGATAAGTCAGCTGCTAAGCAGGACAGGCAGTGGCAGCAAAAACACCTGGTGGGCCAGATAAATGTCCTAGGCAGGCTGCACGTGGCCTGTGGGACGTAGTTTGAGGACTCCTGGTATAGAGTACACTGCCAGCCATTCTCATGGGGGAGGAGACTCCCATCCACTTGTTGATGGATTTTGTACCTATTGTTTGTTTCCTTGGGGTCATATCTTGCCTCAGCAGGGTTGATGTGTGTTCTTCAATCTTCTCTCTTGACTCAGCTCCAAACCATTGACTTACTTGCTAAACTTCTGTCCTTTAACTCTCCTTCTGGACGGGAGCCTCTGTGGAAAGCTGGCTCCAGTTGGCCATCTTGCCTCCCTCCCTGAAGACTATTATTAAGTAATAAAAATGAAAACACAATATTTTGTAAAAATAATGTTATAAATCTGACAAAAGGCTAATAACCAGAATCTATAAAGAACGCAAGGCAAATCAACAAGAAAAATGTATATAACCCTATTAATTACTGGGCTAGAGACATGAATGGAAACTTCTCCCAAGAGAACAGATGAATGGCCAACAAACACATTGAAAAAAATGCTCACCATCCCTAGTCATCAGAGAAATGCAAATCAAAGCAACTTTGAGATATCACCTAACTCCTGTTAGAATACCCCACATCACAAAGTCCCAAAGCTGCAGATGGTGGCATGGGTGCAAAGAGAAAAAAACATTCCTTTGTTGGTGGAATTGCAGACTAGTATAGCCTTTATGGAAAGAAATAAGGAGAATCCTCAAAGAGCTAAAAGTAGACCTTTAATTTGATCACACAATCCCATTACTAGGTATCTACCTAAAAGAAAAAAAATCATTTTATCATGAGGACATTTGCACTCAAATGTTTGTATCAGCAAAATGTGCAAACAACCCAACTGCCCATCAACCCACAGAGGGATTAATAAACTGTAATATATATAATATCATGGAATACTATTTATCCATAAAAAAGTGGAGGCTTTACATCTTTTGTATTTACTTGGATGGAGTTAAAGAACATTCTCCTTAGCAAAGTATGTCAAGAATGGAAAGCACCCTGAGTACTCAATACTAATTTGAAACTAGTAGATAAATAACTACAGGTCCACAGGAGAGAAAAACACAGTTCAATTCAAGTGGGGATGAAGGGGAAAGGGAAGGAGAGGGCTTGGTAAGCTCCCACATAGGTACAGTGTAGAAATGTATGGTACACTTCCCGGCTGAAGAACTCAACTACAACTTGGACGCTACCTAACAAATGCAAACAATGTAACCCAGTTGTATGTACCCTTATATTAATCTGAAATTAAAAAAAAGAAAAATATTAGATACAGCTAAAGCTTTATTCTGAGATAAATCTATACCTGTAAATATTTTCAGGATTATATAAGAAAGAAAAAATTATTGAGTGAAATGTTGTACTCAGTAAGTCAAGAAAAAGACAAAAGCAAATCAGTATTTTTTAGAAAAGAAAATAAAAATATATGATAAATAAATAAATTTTAAAGAATTATAAGTCAGAAAAAAGATTTAAAACAGAATAAAGACAAATTAACAAATGAATTTAAAAGCCAGACTTCTGGAAAGCAAAAACAAAAGAGAAGAGTAAAATGCAGACAACTTTTCTCCCAAATATAATTTAAGGGTAAGAAATCATATAAAAATTATAATTGGAAAGGATATATAAAATAGATAAGTAGGTAATTAAAATCATAAAAATAATTATATACAAGTTTATGCTAATCGAGTAGAAAATTTCACTTCATTTTGGAAGAAAGGAAATAATATAAATTATTAAAATAAATTTAAGATAAAAAACTGAATCTGAACAAAATCATAAAACAAATGGTAAATATATTTCCTTAATATCATATACCGAAGATGAGTCCAGATCAATTAAATACCTAAATATGGAGTATAAAGCAATAACATTAACAGAAGATTATAAAGGAATATTATTTTGACATAGACATGGGATAGAAGTTCTTAAATAAAATTCAAAAGGACAATCCATTATTCCTTTTTAATTAGAAGTGATTAATTGGATATATCAAAATTATCTTCTAAGGAGCAATAAGTAGACTGAGAGCAAATTCCTCAGGAGCAACAGGAGATGTGTGAAGACAGTGTAATAACGTGTTCAAAATGTAGTCAAATAAAGTGTACCTGTCAGATCAAGTATTACTCCAGAGTAGGAAAGACTGGTATTTTTAAAAACTAAGAAAGGTTACCACTCACAGATATTTATTGAAGGAATTATTCAATGTAGTTTTAAGGGCAGCTAACTATTTGGGAATAAAGAGAATAAGAAAACTCAAGTCTATTCAACAAATGTAGGAAAGAAAAAATAAATAGAAAACAAAATAATATAGAAACGAATGCAAATTATGTGTAATAAAAACGATGCACATAGAATAACTCAATAATTAAAATACTTTTAGATTTGAGGAAAAAAGAACTGAAACAATACCTAGGTATTTGATATTCCCAAGAGGCACATTTAAATTATAATCATCTAAATAAATGGCAAAATATACAATTTCTGGATGGGATTTTAGAATCTGTAATTGTAAATTTTCTCCATATTTGTCTATAAATTTTATGCAATTCCATCAATAAAAATTTGATTCAGAAATTTACCCGGTAGTGGAAAGACTCCAAAATTGGCAAGACAATTCTAGGAAAAACCCCATTGAACATAATTAAAATATATAAAGGAATTAAGTCTCTAAAACATAAGACTGAATTTAAAAGAAGCATAAGTTACACATATGAAAATAAATGTAGAGTATAATTTAGATAAATATTTGGCACACAGTAATAGCACATATGTTTTATCTGTGTATACTTATGTGGTAAATGACTAAATACATGAACTGAAGGAATACACTTTGCACTTGTCTTTGAGTAGAGAAAAGCAAGAGTGGGCTTAGATGAAGATCAAATGAAATTCAACTTCATTGTTTTACTTTATTTAAATACAGTAAGTAACTAAGAAAAATATTGCCTTTTTAAAAAACTGGCAAATATGACAAATGTTATGACATGTTCCTTCTAGGTGGTGTTCATGTGGGTTTTGAAATATTACTCTTGGTCCTTCATTAATATTTCACTAATTAAAAATGGGAGAATAAACAAAAGACTGGTAACACTGTTGTGGAGGGAGAATTTAATAGATAATCTCTCAGTCATTGACAAATCAAGCTGGCAAAAATTAAATAAAATTTAAATATTTGAATTGCAACAATTTATTTGTATATTTCAACAAAATATAAGCCATTAAAAATTTAAATATTCGTGTATATTACTAATAAGCTGAATTTCTGTGCATATAATTGTCATGAAATATTTATAAAAATTGTTCATATAAAGCAAAAATTACATCTCAATTTATTTCTAGAGGCAAAAATTGTAAAAGTTACATTCCCTCATATCAATAAAATCAAGTAGTAATTTAGTAAGAAGAGTTAAACTCAGTAGTCCAAGAGAACATTGACAAAAATAACTCTTAAGATTAAAAAATAGTCATTTGTATCTGTGATAGATTATTATATAAATGAAAACATAAAAATCAAATATTTGAGAAAATCCTGTAGTATGATAAAGAAAAACCAAGGTAATAAAAAGGAAAAACTCTAGAGAAAATAGAAATAAATAAAGAAAAAGTACTTCAAAGAGAAAACCCCAATTAATAATATCCTCAAGGAACTCTGAGACTATAATGCAAGCAAAAAACCAACTACTCTCTTCTATGGAGAAGGAGAATTTAGATAACAAGATGGGACTCTCAAAAATTAAATGTATGATCACTCCATTTTAAAAATAATGTAAAATTAAAAGATTAACTTATATGAATGTAGGATAAAAAAAGAACCATAAAAATATCTGGGGAAAAAAAAGGTAAGAAATCAAACCATCCAAAAGAGAAGTCAGTAAGAAACTGGAAAGAAAGTAATTAAATTATAAATATAAATGTCATCATTATAAAATTATAATATACTAGAAGTGAAGGGGAAATATTTGTTTTGTGTTGTACAAGATGAATGAATAAGATATACCTTGATGTATCCATGCCAAGTATTAGAAAATGAAGCAGAAGAAGTTCCTAAAACTTCCAAAGAGAACCAAAGATAATCCTCAAAGGAAGGAGAATACAACTGAAATCATGCTTCTCAGAAACGCTGGATATTACGAGACACTGAAGTAAATGCCCTCAGCTATCAGAGGAAAGTGATTTTCAGCCTAAATCTCTTTCCAAGTCATGTTACTAGTCAAATGTGAGGACCAGGTAAACATACTTGAAAGCATGCAGCCTAAGGGCTGTCTTAGGATGTATAATGTTGAAATAAGAGAATAAATGAATACAGGAATCAATGAGCAGGAAGTACATTCTATATGTGGCTTAGTGGATAGTCAATTTGGAGAGGTGGGAGGAGAGAAACAAAACAACTTAGAATGTCTGGAACACACGTTGTGATGGACACTGAAAGTATTTTATATGATAAAAGCACAGACACAAATACATCAGAGTTCCACAAAAGCAAAACAAACGAAAGAAAACTATATGACATAGGCATGGTCAAAGGAGGCAGCCTTTGGGGTCATTCAGTAGAGTATAAATAAGAAGAATAATTTTAAACTTGGACCAGGAATAGTTTCCTTTGAGCAGCACAGGTGACCTAACATGGAAACTGTGAAGAAAAACAACTGAAAATTTGCCTTGTCATTGGAGTTCAATAAGCACTTATTGGTTTTCATCTTTCAAGATCTTAGTTTGTTGGCAAAAATGGATGAGCTGAGATTATAGAAAAGAATTAAAATGTTATTAAAAATGACAGTGTAAAAGCTGGGGTAAAGTCAACACTAGATGTGATTGGAAGGGTAAGGGATGATGGATAACAATGTTATTATCAGACAAAGAGAGTAAGGAGCTCTGCTTGTTGTTACCAGGAAAAGAAGCAGTGGTTTAATGCTGCTGTAGATGGAAGTTGAGAATATGGAATAACTCTGGTGAGAAAAGAGAGAGAGGGAAGGAGGAGTAATAGGAGGGTTTTAAATCCTTGTCCATCTAAATAGGAAGTTAACAGATATCTAAATCATATGAATCTTGAAAGTATAGAGTGTCAGTAGAGGCATGAAAACAAAATTGGTTAAAATGGTGATCACTAGTTAGTGACATTTGAGTGGAGAGGCATAGGGCATAAGCTGGTTAATTTTCTTTATAAATCTTTCAGAAGTCTAATGTTTAACCGAGTGTATGTATTATTACTCTGAAAAATCTGCCATTCAAAGGCTACGAGCAAACTACACAGAATACACCCTGCACAGAGAACGGGTCAGAAATGAGTTCAGAGATAAATTCATCATCTCAAAGGCTGTTGTAAAATAAGAATTAAAATAAGTGAATTAAATATTCGATACAGACTAGAAAAACATGGCTAAGGAGACCAGAAGGAAAAGGACAATAAGAATACAATGCAAAATTATAAATTATAACCAAAGAAAATTGTAATAGCCGTGTATTGGATGCTGTTTTAAATGCTTTATGTGTTTAACTCCTTTAATCCTCCAGCAAAGTATGAGGGAGTTGCTATTATCATTTTCAGATGAAGAACCTGAGGTACAGGGAGATAACTTGCCCAGAGCAAAGATTCAAAGTAGTGTGCTGGTAAATGCTTGGCAGTACTTGACAAACAACTCTCTTCTCACTCTCCACGCCCCCTTCCCCTGCAAAAGCCCTCATCTGTAGCGTTTGCAAGGTCTTTCTTCATCGTCCATCTCAAGCTACCAGCAAATTTGTGGGCTGATTGGAGCTGGAGGGAGATGCCCACAGTGTGCTTTTAGGAGCCTGTTCTTGCAGCCTCCAGTGAGCTGCAGATTCAAATATGGGCAACCCTGCTCCAGAGGATCAAAGCAGAAACCAACACTGATGACGTTCTAAGGGCATGTCCATTAATACTGGTTCACAGGAAAGAGCTCACCTATCATTGTTAGATTGCAATGTTCCCACCACGTGTTATATACTACACTGTCAACTAACACAGCAAAACAAGTGACTACATAGCTACTGAAGTGATAAAGTGGCATTTAATTCCAGTCAAATAAAGTATGTATTTAGTAAATAAATGATGCTGGACAATTGGCTGTTCATTAGAAAATGTCTACACATTAAAACAAACTCTGAAAGTATTAGAATAGAATAGGAAAGTATTTCTGAGGCTTTTCTCAGCAAGCCACAAAGTAAAAAATTGTTAACATACATGTGAGCGTATGAATGAGCAGATATGAAAAAATATACAATCAGCAGTGAAATTGCAGCAAATGTGATTATTTCTGAGGTTAGGATCAGAGGAGGGAGATATACACATATGGAAACTTAGTGGATGTTTTACATTGTTTTGTTTTCAGAATTTTCCAAGGAAAACACATATTAAAAATAAAGGAATACAACTTACAATTTTGGACTAAGCGGGTGGCTTTCTGGACAGTAGAAGTATTTGGTTAAGAAGCCAGGTGCAGTGGTTCAAGCCTGTAATCCTAGTCCTCTGGGAGGTCGGGGTGGGTGGATTGCTTGAGCTCGGGATTTCGAGACCAGCCTGAGCAAGAGCGACAACTCATCTCTAATAAAAATAAAAAACCAGCTGGGAGTTTTGGCAGGCACCTGTTGTCTCAGCTACTGAGGAGGATGTGGTAAGAGATCACTTGAGCCCAAGAGTTTGAGGTTGCTGTGAGTTATGATGCCATGGACCTCTACCCATACAGGGTGACAGAGTGAGACTCTGCCTCAAAAACAAACGAACAAAAAAATTGGATAAGAGGAACTACAGAATATAAATAGACCAAAATACTGAGAAAATTAAAGGAACTTGTTGAATTCCTTTGCCTCATTCCTTCCTGCTCCATGAAAGACTTCAGGTTTGGTGTGTTGGGTATTGGTCATTTTAACTTTCAGGGGACAGCTAATTCTCAAGTTATGAATTGAGTGTAACTCACTGAAAAAAATAAGAAAATTAAATTCAAGTTAATAAAATGTATTAAGTGCATGCTGTACGAGAGTTTGGGTCTTTCGAATGAGAGTTCTCATGGAGTTTAAAATCTAGAAAATAATATCAAAATCAAGTTACAGTATTTACAGTTATAGTATTAAAATCAGACAAAGATAGCAAACAACAAAACAAAACAATCCCAGACTACTTTGCAGGATAGATCCACAATAGTCTGTTAACTATTAGCTAATTGAATTTAGCAGTATATGAGGAGACAATTATGTCAAAATCAATTAGGTTTTATCCAGACATATAAGGATGATGCAACATTTAAAAAAAAATATGTTGGTATTGCCATTAGTTGGTAGTTCCAAGAAAACATACACAGTGATCATCTCGGTAGATGTGAGAAGTTATTTAATATTATTCAATATCTTTCTTCATTGAATGTTCATTTATTTAACAAATATTTATTGCACACTAATTCCAAGTTTCCTACTAGGTACTAGACAAAAAATAGTAGAAAAGACAGCTACTATCTCTGGCTTTGGAGAGTTTACATTGAAGTGTAAGGAGACAGAAGGGTGATGAAGTAATTGCAATACAGTGTGAAAAATGCTGTGTTACGCCAAGTACAGGTGCTAAGATTGCAAGGGCACTTCTCCCAGCCTTGAGTGTTTGGGAAGGCTTGCTGGAGAAAGAATAAGAGTTAGCCAGAAAAGAAGAAAAAAGTATTTGTGACAGAAAAAATAATATAGATAAAGGCTGCAAGTTGAGAGAAAATAGAATATGGTTGGAGGGTAGAGCTATAATTGGCTAGTCACTAGAGATGAAGCTGGAGAGAGAAGGGCCAGAACTTTCAGGTCCTTGGAAGTCACTAAGATTAAGGAGTCTTAAATTTTATTTTAAGAACAATAGAGAGGTATTGAAAGATTTTAGGGAGGGGCATGACATAATCATTTGCATTTCATGAGATTTGCTTGAACTGCAGTATGGGGCTCAGCACTGATGGCAGATAGTTCCAAGTTCATGTGATAATAGGAAGACAGGAGTTCCACTATAGGGTCCAATGAATGGCAGCCAAAGAGAAAAGATGGAAGATTTAAGGACATTCAGGAGGTAGACAAGTCTTGATGATGGTTGGATGTGGAGGAAGACAGAAGAGTGAAGAGATACTTGGTTGGAGGTGAGAGGATTCACTGAAACCACTCAGTAACCTCTTTCTTTCCTTTCTCCTTCCTTCCCTCCCTCCCCTCTTCCTTCTTTCCTTCCTTCCACATATAAAAAGTGTACATATTTATGGGGCACATAATGATGTTTCAGTACATAGAATGTATAGTGATCCATTAAGGGTAATTAGCATATCCATCATCTTACACATTCATCATTTCTTCATGTTAGGAGTATTCAATATCCACCTATTAGCTGTTTGAAACTATATATTATTGCTAACTATAGTCACTCTGCACTGTTACAGAACACTAGAACTTTTTCTCCTATCTGGCTATAATTTGTATCTTTTAACAAATCTCTCCCTATCTCTTCCTTTGTTTTACCATTCCCAGCCTTTAGTGTTCTCTGTTGTACTTTTTACTTCTGAAATCAATTTTTTCAGCTTCCACATATGAGAACCTGCAGTGTTTAATGTTCCATTCCTTATTCCTTACTTATTTCACTTAATATACTGTCCTCCAGTTCTGTCAATGTTGCTACAAATGACAGGATTTCATTCTATTTTATGGCTAAATAGTATCCCACAGTGCATGTATCACACTTTCATCACCCATTCATCTGTTGTTGAACACCTAGGGTGATTTTATATCCTGGTCTTACGTATTTCTGTGATATTGTTGTGGCTTCTTCTTTTTTGTTTCTGCTTGTATTTACTTGTTTGTTTTCTTTTTTCTTAGTTATTCTAGCTCATGGTTTGTTGATTTTGTTTATCTTTTCCAAAAAACAACTTTTTGTTTTGTTGATCTGTTGTATTTCTTTTGTCTCAGTTTTATTTTTTTCTGGTCTCATCTTTATTATTTATTTCTCTACTATTTGAGGATTTTATTTGTTATTGCTTTTCTGGTTCCTTCAGATGCATCAAGGTTTTTTTTTTTTTGAAATCTTTCTAGTTTTTTTGATGTAGACATTTACTGCTATAATTTCAGATCTTAATATTGCTTTTCTGTATCCTAATAGTTTTTATATGATATGTTTCTGCTTTTATTTGTTAAAAAAATTAATATAATTCTTAATTTCTCCCTTAGTTGTTCAAGGATGTATTGCTTAATTTCTATGTAACAGTATAGTTTTAAGTGTTATTCTTTTTATTAATGTCTAGATTTATTTCTCTGTGGCTAGATAAGATACTTGAGATGATTTTGATTTTTAAAAAAATTTTGAGATTTGTTTTGTGCCCTAAAACAAATCACATGGAAAGGAAATGTTCCATGTGCTAATGAAAAGAATATGTATGCTAATAGCAAATAAATTGCTATTGGGCAATATGGTCTGTAAATGTCTGTTAGGTCCATTTGGTCTCTGGTGCTGTTTAAGTCTATGTTTCTTTGTTGATTTTCTGTCCCAATCATCTGTCTAAATCTGAGAATGGAGTGTTGAAGACCCCAATATTTTTGCATTGGGATCTACTTCTCACTTTGGATCTAAAAATATTTGCTTCATATATATGGGTGCTCTGGTGTTGAGTGCATATGTATTTATAATTGTTATATTCTCTTGCTGAGTCGATACCTTTATTATTATCTAATATTCTTCTTTGTCTCTTTGTATAGATTTTGACTTGAAGTTTTTTGTTTGTCTCCTGTTCACTTTTGGTTTCTGTTTGAATGGAATATCTTTTCCATCTCTTCACTTATAGTCTATTTGTGTCTTTACATGTGAAGTGAGTTTCTTGTAGTCAGCACATAATTGGATATTGTTCTTTTATCCTTTCAGTCAGTCTATACCTTTTAAATGGGGAATTTAATTTGTTTACATTCAGCAGTTTTATTGATAAGTGAAGTCTTACTCCTGTCACATTATTGATTATTTTATGGTTGTTTTGTACATTCTTTGTTCCCTACTTATTCTCTTAACTGTTTGTGTTTGTGGTTGGATGATTTTCTATAATGATATAGTTTGATTCCTTTCTTTTTCTCTCTGTCGGCTCTACCAGTGAGTTTTACCAATTTGCATGTTTTACTAATGGTAGTCACCATATTTTTGCTTTCAAATGTAAGATGCCCTCGATCATTTCTTATAAAGCTTGTCTAGAGTGAGTAATTTCCCTTAGTTTTTGCTGGTCTGTGAAAGATTTTATTTCTCCTTCATTTCTGAAGGACAACTCTGCTGGGCATAATACTTAATACACATTCTTGGATGGCAGTGATTTTTTTCCCAGTACTGTGAAAATATCATTGCATTCTTTTCTGGACTATAAGGCTTCTGATAAAAAAAATCTTCTGTTAGTATAATGGGAATATCATTATATGAGTCCTGATGATTTTTCCTTGTTGTTTTTAGAATTTTAAAAAATTCTTTATTAAATCATAACTCTGTACATTAATACATTTATGTGGTACAATGTGCTGATTTGCTATACAATGTGGAATGCCTATATATAACTGATTAACATAACCATCTCCTTGCTTACTTATTTGTTGTGGGAGAAACATTCATACTCTATTCTTTTTTTTTTTAATTGAATGGACATACTCTTCTTAATAGTTTAGAAATGTGGCAGGGCCTGTGGCTCAAAGGAGTAGGGTGCGGCCCCATATGCTGGAGGTGGTGGGTTCAAACCCAGCCCCAACCAAAAACTGCAAAAAAAAAAAAAATAGTTTAGAAATGTGTCATTGCATTATGCACATTAGGTTGGACCCTCCCAAATACCCTCCCTCCTCTGAACCTCCCTCCCCCTCTTTCCTCTTCCCTCCTTCTTTCTGGACTATAGTTATATTTTACCATTCCTATGAATATGTGGGTGATTAAATATGATTTCATAGTAGTATTGAATACATTGGATACTTTTCCCCCCATTCCTGAGATACTTTACTAAGAAGAATATGTTCCAGCTCCATCCAGGTAAACATAAAAGATATGAAGTCTCCATCTTTTCTATGGCTGCATAGTATTCCATGGTGTACATATACCACAATTTGTTAATCCATTCATGGGTCCATGGGCACTTGGGTTGCTTCCATGACTTGGAAATTATGAATTGGACTGCAGTAAACATTCTGGTGCAAACGTCTTTGTTGTAAAATTATTTTTGGTCATCTGGGTAAATATCTAGTATGGGGATTGCAGGATCAAATGGTAGGTCCACTTTTAGTTCCTTGAGTATTCTCCAAACTTCTTTCCAAAAAGGTCATATAGCTTGCATTCCCACCAGCAGTGTACAAGTGTTCCCTTCTCTCCACATCCATGCCAACATCTGTAGTTTTGGGATTTTGTGATGTGGGCTAATCTTACTGGAGTTAGATGATATCTCAAAGTGGTTTTGATTTACATTTCTCTGATGATTAGAGATGGTGAGCATTTCCTCATGTGTCCATAGGCCATGTACCTATCTTCTTCAAAGAAGTTTCTGTTTAAGTCTTTTGCTCACATAGAAATGGGGTTATTTGTTTTTTTTCTTATTGACTAGTTTGAACTCTCTGTGAATTCTAGTTATCAGAGCTTTGTCAGGAGCATAACCTGCAAATATCTTTTCCCATTCTAAAGGCTGTCTGTTTGCTTTATTTACTGTGTTCTTGGCTGTGCAGAAGTTTTTAATTTGATCAGATCCCAGTAATATAATTTTGGTGTAGATTTAATTGCCTGGGAGGTCTTCCTCATAAAAAATTCTCCCAGGCCAATTTGTTCAAGCATTTTCCCTGCACTATCTTCTAATATTTTTATAGTTTCATTCTTAAGTTTAGATCTTTTATCCAGTGAGAATCAGTCTTTGTTAATGGTTAAATATGGGGGTGCAGTTTCATTCTTCTACAGGTTGCCAGCCAGTTCTCCCAGCACCATTTGTTAAATAGGGAATCTTTCCCTCATTGAATGTTTTTGACAGGTTTGTCAAAGATCAAATGACTATAAGTGTCTGGGTTCATTTCTTGGTTCTCTATTCTGTTCCATACATATACCTGTCTATTTTTTGTGCCAGTACCAGGCTGTTTTGATCAATCACTATAGATTTATAGTGTAGCCTGAAGTCTGGCAACATGATACTTTCTGATCTGTTTTTATTTCTGAGTAGTATATTTGCTATTCAAGGTTTTTTCTGGTTCCATATAAAATGAAGCACTATTTTTTCAAGCTCATTAAAGTATGATGGTGGTGCCTTAATAGGGATTGCATTAAATCTGTATATTGCTTTGGGTAGTATAGACATTGAAAAGATCAATAAAATTTTTTTAAGAATTCTTTATTTGACTTCTGACAGTTTTAGTCTAATGGGTCTTGAAGGTGGTGTGTTTGAGTTTCAACTATTTGTGGTTATTTGTGGTTCCTGAAGGTGAATGTCCATCTCTCTCTCCCAAGACTTGGGGTATTTTTGGCTTTTATTTTATTAAAAGCTTTATGTGCTTTCCCCCTTCTCTTTCCCTTCTGGAATGCCCATAATGCAAATTTTTGTTTGAATGATGGTGTCCCATAAATCTTGTAGACTTATTTTATTCTTTTTAATTCTTTTTTTTTCTGCCCTAGTCTATTATTAAAGCTCTTGATTGTATTTTTTAATTCATGGATTGAGTTCTTCATCTATAGAATTTCTTTTTGGTTCCTTTTTATGGTATTTACCACTTTTTTGAATTTATCATTCAAAATATGAATTGTTTTCCTGATTTCATTGAATTGTCTATTTGTATTCTCTTGTATCTTCCTTGGTTTTCTAAAGATTATTATTTTTCTTGGCATTTTGTATATTTCCTATGTCTGCAGTCTGTTACTAGAGAACTATTATATTCCTCTGGAGATATCATGTTTTCTTATTTTTCATGTGTGATATGTTCCTATTTGATTTC
Organism: Galago senegalensis; assembly: GCA_963575145.1. Lineage (NCBI taxonomy): Eukaryota > Metazoa > Chordata > Mammalia > Primates > Galagidae > Galago > Galago senegalensis. The sequence goes on from CAUYTI010102476.1 coordinate 14,686, forward strand.
TACACATCTGATGGAAGAATCACCTCTCCCAATTTTTTGGATTACTCATAGAGAAAGACATTAATTTAGATGGGTTTTGAGGTATCAATTCAGTGGGGTGCATTGGTGCTGATTCTAGATGGACGCATTACTGTATTCTCTGTGTATTTTCTTCAGCTCTAATCAAGGCTAGTGATGTTTTCAAGTGCCTTGGTAGTCTAGGCTGAAAGAGTTTGTGATGGTAGTAGTGTGGCTTTACTGAGGGGCTATTTTTCAGGTCAGGGATGCATGTTTACACACAGCTGGTTGGCCAACCTTGGGTCTGACTTGTTGAGGTTGCAATCATGGACATTTTACTTGGGCCAGTGGCAAGGGTGTGCAATTGCTCACCCAGCCTAGAAGTATGTTTTCCTAAAGGTGCAGCTCATGGACCTATTTCTGAGCACAAAGCTGTTTAGCCAGCCTGATTGCATGTCTGTTTGGGTCAGCCTGCAAGAATGTTTCTCAGGCCGAAGACATGGGCACACACCTGCTTGGTTAGCCTTTGTTTGTGCCTCAAGGGGATGGTTCATGAAGCTGTTTCTTAGGCCCAGAAGAATAGCACACAGCTTTACAGTTGGCCTGAGGGTATTGCCAGCCAGAGGCAGTCCAAGGGCTATTGCTCAGACCCAAGCTTCTTGGTTGGCCTGGGAGTACATCTGTAAGGAACAGCCCATGAAGCTGTTTCTTAGAGCCTGATTTCAGGGTCTTTGGGAAAGCCAGGGGTATGTCTGGAGGGAGAGGTTGGGCACTGAGGGATATTACTCAGGCCATGGGGTTGGGTATTTAGCCACTGCTTCAGCTTAAAGATACACTAACTACTTGATGTTTCAGAGATCTTTCCTACTTGGGGAAGGTATACAGTGGTTTGGCTGGCTCAAGAGCAGGGTTGTCCTGGGTAGAACTGCCAGACTATTCCTCCATATAGACATGTGGTGGCAAGGGTTGGTTTCCCTGCTGTTCAGGCCCACATTCACTAATAGATTCTGGACCCAGGCTCCAAATAGATTTGGATCCACAAAACTGGGATTGTGATGTTCAGCCACTGTTTGGGCTTGGTGGAATAAAGATGGAGTTCCATTATTAGTGAGGTGCCTTGGCTACTGGTCCCTACACAAGGCCCCAGTCAAAGTGATGCTTTACAGTAGGAGCTTGGCTCTCAGGTACTGGAGAGGCATAGGAAGTACATAACTCATACTCTCATGCTGCATGAATTCCTGGAAGCTCTTCTAACTGGGTTTGGGGCTTACCAGTACTGTAGGATTCTCCTGTAGTAATGGCTATAGATATTCGTGGTGGTAATGGGGTGGTAGGGTTCTTCTGCTTACCTTCTCTCTGTAAGGGAAATCCCCTCTTGACTTCATACTACTCTCTGTGGCTTTTAGTCATCATAGATTACACTCACCTGTTATACTCTAGCACCCCCCATTCCACACTCCAGTCAAACTGTAGGTATTTGTCATTACTTTGGTTCTTTGTCAGGGGATGACAAGCATCAAACATCTCTAGTCAAACTTCTGGTTGACATCATTCCCATCACATTTTTAAAGTGATAGAGGTTATTTATTTGAAACTGACAGTTACATTTATTTTGAATAATAAATCACTAAGACATACTTATGAAAATCTATAACAAGATAATAATGTCCATTATTACCACTATTATTTAGTGTTATATTTCAAGTGGTAGCTAGCATAATAATTCAGGAGACTGAATACAAATAATTCTCGGAAGCCAGAAACTATTATCATTGTTTGCAGATGACTATGTATTTAGAAAACCTAAGCAGCTCAAGAGGAAACCTATCAGAGGAGATTAGTAACATGTAAAATTTCAAGTTGTGAAATGAATTTTATAAAAATTAGTAGTTTTTCATTTTAGCAACAAAAACACATTAGAAAAAATATTTTAAAAACTCTTTTCAAAATTAAATGCAAACATTAAATATCTAAGAATAATTTTCAGAATTAATCAGTATTGATATGAAAGGAAATATAAAACTTTACTGAACAGAGGCTCATACCACATTTTATAATATGGAGACACTAATTAAAAAAGTCAATTTCACAGATGAATTTATAAATTTGATACAAGTTGATTTTAAAGTTAGTCTATAAAATGTGAGAATAGCCAAGAAAATTTGAATTTTTTTAAAAGAAGAATTATGATTAGAAATTGCACTGCAAGATATAAAAATATATTTTAAAGCCATGATAATTAGAATCTTGGTACTGGTACATAATTAGATAGCACAGTAGAATAGATTAGAATGCTATAGAACATTGCCAATTCCATGCCAATTTTAGTAAGAATTTTTTGTATGAAAAGTCGCATTTAAACCAGGGAGAAAAATATATGAATCTGACTGAATAGGTGCATTTATCTTCTCTCCCTATGGAAACCTTACTATAAAACAGTGGTTCTCAACCTTCCTAATGCCACAACCCTGTTCCTCATGTTGTGGTGACCCCCAACCATAAAATTATTTTCGTTGCTATTTCATAACTGTAATTTTGCTACTGTTATGAATCATTATGTAAATGTCTGATATGAAGGATATATTTTCATTGTTACAAAGGGGTCATGACCAACAGGTTGAGGACTACTGCTATAAAAGGATTTAAAAAAAGCATAGAACTACAAGTATAGATGGGTCAAGAGAAGAGTCAAAAACAGATGAGATATGATAAATTTTGGGAAGACAGAGAGAAAATTGAGGGATAATAATAAACTCAGAAGGGAAGGAAGATGTAACACAGGTGACCCTGAAATTAAGTCTGACACAATGAACAGTGGGATAAAGCTAAAACCAGAAGGGATGGAGAATGTCTATATTCTGAATGATGGTGCCCTCAAATACCCTTTCCAAAACAACAATCTGTGATTTATCTACCCCAGGATGAAGGCAAGGGAATTATTTTCTTGAGAAAATGAGAAGGTGCCCCAATGTCAGTTATGTTTGGGCTCCATTATCTAAAAAGTCATTTTCTTGCCTTGTGACTCTAAAATGAAGCCAACTAATTTAAAAGCTCATCTTGTCTCCCACTTTCCTCAAAAAAGCCCCAACCAGATTTTTGGAATATTTCTCTTAAGTATGCACGATACACCAACGATTACTAGAATATTCAGAAAAATTACCAACTTGGATTGGAGGGGCCAAAGCATAATGGAAATGTTACAAAATCCTTAGAGGGAACAAGGACCACAAAAATATAAAGAAATATCCTATAACTTATATTCTTAGAAGGATAAGTAACAATACTGTATCTATGTAATAATAACTGGATAATATATAAGGTAAACAAACAGACCAAAATAACAAATAGAAATTTAAAAATGAGAAAGCGCTAGAAGATGAAGTTAAAAAAGTGTTACTAAGGGTCAAACACAAAAAACAAGTGGAAGAGATTAAAGTATAGGAAAAAGAATTTTTGAGAATCAATTCAGGAAAAAAACCAACAATAAATTGATGAGTTCCAGAAAAGGAGAACTGATAGTGTAGGAAGGAATAAATTAGAAAATAATGTCTGAAAGAAAATTTCCTAGTATTTAAGATCTAAGTTTCTAGATTAAAAAGCCAACTAACCATCAGTGACTTTCAACTCTTTTGGTCATTAACAATAATTGTGGACTCTAACTACTGGTGGCCATCTGTTCTCTATTACTTTGGAGTACTATTCATCATCATGGCTATTAGCAAACTCAATTCTGTGGCTGACTTTTCTATCATCAGCACTGCTGTGCAGAGGACAACCACCACCAAACCCTCAGTGATTCTGGTGTCTCTCTCAGGGGCAGGTTCCCAGTGGCTTTGGTCAGTGTTGTCTCCTCATTAGAATAGTCTATTGGTTGGTTGTCTGGTCTTTCAAAATATATCTATTGCAATATGCCCATTTCCCTCAGACTCTTTATTCTTTTTCTCTGTTACCTGCAAGGACACTTCAGATACTTCAGTGTTCTTGGCCACTGGCCACTATTTTCTCCATGTGTTTAATAACCACCCTAGCAGTGACCTTGTGATCCTTGCCAACTTTATACAGCCCATGTCTGAGAAAAGTTTCTTAAAACCAGTGAACTTTTGCAACATATTCCTGTCCATTAGGATTTTTTCATCAGACCACTGGAAGTGAAATATTTATCAATTGAACTGCTACCTTAGGCCAAGTGTTGACCATGACTGTTTATGCCCTACTACCAAGTAGATGTTGTGCTCTATACCCACCAATCAGTGAGTGAGCCAGTTCCAAGTCCCCATTGGTTTTCTTAATCCACTCTCAGTACAACTTGCCTTAGTCCACTGAGAGAAAATTAGATGCCAAACCAGGACTAGAAATGAAAGATATTTTCTGAGGAAATGCCTATATGAGAGATAATGGTGAATGATTTTGAGGCAGCTAAGAGAGTAATCAGACCGTGATGCATATTTGATTTTTTAAAAGAAAAAATGGAAGGAAGGAAGAAAGATTTTAGATTGAAGCATAATTTTAAGGCAATTTGGCAATTCTGATCAGAGTTGAGCCTAAGTCACTCTACACAGTCTCACTGTTCTGAGACTATGGCAGGCTGTTAAATGTACTAAAAGTGCAGGAATATTTTGTCCTATAGTTTGAATATTAGTTTCAAAATCCTGGTCTCAGATTGAGAGTTACCTCACATCTCCCAGGAGTGAGTCTGCCATAGTCTCAGAACAGCCTATGGGAAGTGTGGTCTTAGTGTGATTACAGTCCTGGATTCAGAGCAAAGAAGTTGTGGCTATCAGTCCATTTTTTTTTTATAGTATGAGATCTGGAAAGCAATTTTAGGACCACTGTAGAGATAAACACCCCATGCTTAGACATGGCAGTTGACTTCAATGTGCTCCTCCAGGAGAATGACTCTGGGAAAGATTTCTTTGAAGATCAAGCTTCTGCACCTGTGTATAGATATGCAGAAATATGCAGAAAGACTCTTGAAAAAAGAGATCTGGAGAGTCAGGCCGGGTCACAGCTGGAAGTTTGAACACATGTCCTCAAGCCTTGGGTTCTGTTCTCTGTCTTCTTCCTTCATTAACATTATAATCTCTAGTTTTGGTTTGGGTCAACAAGAACAGACAGTCAGTCTCCTTTATGTTTTTACTCTAAACAAAATCAATTGTATATGTGTTCCTCAGCCTTCACACTGAATTGTAATCTTAATGGTAGCTTCCTAATTTTACTTCACTTCTTTGCTTACTGATATAAGATAATCAGTAAAGTCAGGCCTGGTCACTAACCTGAGCGAGTCTTGACCTCCCTTGAAAGCAATCATCTCATCTGCAGTTCCTTTT
>CAUYTI010102478.1:0-34466 GCA_963575145.1 Galago senegalensis
GCAGGCGCCTATAGTCCCAGCCACTTGGGAGGCTGAGGCAGGAGACTCGCTTGAGCCCAGGAGTTGGAGGTTGCTGTGAGCGTGATGCCATGGCACTCTACCCAGGGGGATAGCTTGAAGCTCCGTCTCAAAAAAAAAAAAAAAAAAAAAAGAAAGAAAGAAAGAAATTGCTCTTTATATTATTTTGAGCAAAGAAAGAGAATACAAGGCTGACCATGACCAATATTTTAAAATATTTTATATATGTATTATATATAACATAATATTTAGTATTACATGCAAATATATATATAAAAGTCACATGTGTTTATTGACATAGCATATATTAAATATTTATGTTAATATTTGTGAACAATGTATATTTACAATTGATTTAGTGGCAAGAAATATAACAGAATATTGCTAGTGGTTCCCACTGAGTGATAAGGTTATGGATCACTTTTATTCTCTTTTTAATTTTTATTTTTTTGTGTGTTTCCAAAGTATTTTTAAATTAAAAAACAAAAACTCTTGGGCAGGCACAGTAGCTCATGCCTTTAATCCTAACACTCTGGGAGGCCGAGGCAAGTGGATTGACCAAGCTCACAAGTTGGAGACCAGCCTGAGCAACAGCAAAACCCATCTCTAAAAAGCCCACTACAGGTGGTGGGCTCCTATAGTCCCAGCTACTTGAGAGTCTGAGGCAAAAGGATCACTTGAGTCCAAGAGTTTGAGGTTGCTGTGAGATAAAACGCCACAGCACTCTACCAAGGGTGACAAAGTAAGACTGTCTCCAAAAATCAAATAAAATAATAAGAAAATAAAATAAAATAACTCTTTTGAAAACCTCAGTAGGAATTCATTTGAAATCTAAACTCCCAAAGCACTTCTCTATCTGACTCTTCAGAGGGTGGTTCCTCTCATTTTCAACTTGTCTATCACCAGTGGGAAAAATTCAGCCTTGCCCAACCTTCATCCCACTCTGCTCCAGCAGGATCACAGTCTGAACAATCCAGCCACTTCCCCAATGGCATCACAGTCCTCTGTAAACTGCCCACATCTTCTGTGCCTCTCCCATAACTCAGACCTGATCCATGAGTGTGCCAAAAATACCTATGAATCATCAGGAATCTGAACAATAAACACACTCCCTGGAATGTACAAGGCAATTATACACAAATGTAATTAAAGAGAATAACTATTAAATAAACCAAGTTAGTGACACACAGCAGACAAATGGCAGAACAAGGCCTTCCTGAAGTGATTTCCTGATTTGACTGCAGCATGCATCACGAGGTCTGTGTTATTTAAAAATTTATGATGCTTTTAACATAGATGGGAAAGAACTAGGGAAATGTAACACATCATGCATTGTTCACCTAGATGCAAGTAAGGAATGCTCTGCTTTCTGTTGGCCACTGGGAAAGCCCATTTTCCCAAAAGCCAGTTTTCCTCCTAAGCTCCCCTACCTTGAAAAACTCTATACTGCCCCTTCAAACAGCTCCTCTTAGGCCCAGCACAGTGGCATAAACCTATAATCCTAACACTATGGGAGGCCAAGGTGGGTGGAGTTGAGCTCATGAGTTGAGACCAGCTTGGGAAAGAATGAGATCCTACCTCTACTAAAAAAGTAGAAAAACTATCTGGGCATCATGGCGGGCACCTCTAGTCCCAACCACTCAGGAAGCTGAGGCAAAGAGTATCGCTTGAGTCCAGGAGTTTTGAGGTGGCTATGAGCAATGATGACACACCATAGCAGTCTACCCAAGGCAACAGAGTGAGACTCAATTTAAAAAAAAAAAAAAAAGCTCCTCTTGCCTACTTATTCTACTAAATGTGCTTGTATTTTAGGTTGAATTGCCTGAGGCTTTAAAATGACTTGAAAGGAAGACACTTGCCTCCCAGTGTAGCTGCCAGCTTCTTGCTACCAAGTCTGCCTGCATCACTATGAAGCCTCTTTTACATTCTAAGCCCCCACAGGAAAATCTATCACTTCCCCAGAGCACATAGGCAGCAAGGGGCTAGGCAAATACATCAACAACTATTTCCATAATGGCAATGCTTTCATGAAATAATTTCTACATCTGTTGAGAAGGAAAACACTGATCCCTTCCATTTATATAAAATCAGTCATCTGAAAAGGCAAACAAATGCAGGCCCCAAAAGCTTCATAAAGAGCTAGTATAGACAAGCCAGAGAACGGGGAGGAAGGAATGCTTACGTAGATGGGGGAGTAGCGCCATCTCCAATCCCTTGGCGAAGTGGGTAGTGGCATCGTAGAACTCCAGCAGTTTGGTAAGCTCCAGCTCAGGCCCTGCCCTCTCCACTCCGGAGCTGAGGCACATGGGCAGGGAGGGCACCAAGGCCCCCAGGGTCTGGATCAGCAGCACTGTCACCACCTCATGGGGATTCTTAAAAACCTGCAGTGGGAGAAAGCACACAGAACCAAAGAGGAGCATAACAAATCTGAACACGCTCAGAAAGTAAAGTCTACCGGCAGCACTTTGGAATCACAACTTCTCTAGAACAAATGGCAGCTTCATGTCTATCACTGTCCCCAAGTGTCAGACTATTTTCAATTCTATCAAATGTTTTCATGTAACATGGATAGTTCCCAAAAATTGGCTAGAAAGAAGACAATGAAGATGACAACGAAGAAGTTGCAGAGGATGAGATGGGAGGTGGAAACAAAACAGAATGAGAGAAGAGTAATTCATTGAATGGGTCTTTAAGCAGGATCACCATCTGGCCTACAGCCACCGCTCACCCCTTGACAGAGATCTCCAGTCTAAACGAATTTCTCTTTTATTCTTATGGACCACCAGGAATAGTATATCTAGACCTGTTTAGACTATTAAGTCACATAATCGCCAGTAGTCTTTTTTCATTCTACAACATAAAGATCTCTTGGGTAAAACTTGAATAATGTAGAGTTCATTTAGATGGGGGAGGGGAAGTTCTCACAAACCTCCAGAGTTGATTACATTTTTAATTATAATGTATCATAAATATGAACATACCTGACATGTGATACGAAAGTTGCTCCTAGGCCAAAAAAGGCATAAAATTTATTTATTTATTTATTTTTGAGACAGAGTCTCACTGTGTTGCCCTTGGTAGAGTGCTATGGTGTCACAGCTCACAGCAACCTCATACTCTTGGGCTTAAGCGATTCTCTTGTCTCAGTCTCCCAATTAGCTGGGATTATAGGAGCCTGCCACTATGCCCAGTTTTGTTTTTCTGTTTTTTTCTTTTTAAGAGATAGGGTCTCACTCTTGCTCAGGCTGGTCTTGAATTCCTGAGCTCAGGCAATTCACCCACCTTGGCCTCCCAGAGTACTGGGATTATAAACATGAGCCACCACGCCCAGCAAAAGGCATAAAATTTAAAACTATAAAACCAATAAGCTGGGTGCAGTGGCTCATGCCTATAATCCCAGCACTTTGAGATGCTGATGGAACTCACTTGAGGCCAAGAGTTTGAAATCATCCTAGGTAATATAGCAAAATCTCATCTCTATAAAAAAATTTAAAAAGCAGCCAAGTATGGTGGCATGCATGTAGGAGATAAGCCCCCTTGCTCAGACATGGCAGTTCGCGTCAATGTGCTACTCATTCCGTCTGCAGTTCTCTCCCCTGCGTCTCCAGTCAGAGGCTCCAAAGAACACACCATCACATGCATCAAGTCTCAGCTACTTGGGAAGATTAGGGAGGAAGATCACTTGAGGCCAGGAGCTTGAGGTTACAGTAAGCTATGACCATCCTACTGTAATCTTGGCGAAAGTGTGATCTTGCCTCAAAAAGGAAAAAAAAAAACAAATTAGGAAACTAATACAGAACACTTTGCACTTTTTAACTCATTCCGTGAGACTAGCATTACCCTGATATAAAATGTAAACAAAAACACTGCAAGAAGAGAACTATAAACCAACATGCCTATGAATACACAAGCAAAAATCTTTAACAAAATACTAATAAACTGAATTCAGCAGTATATTAAAACGACTATGTACTAAAACCAAGGAGGATTTACCCAGGAATGCAAAGATGGCTCAACATACAAATATGAATCAACATAATATACGACAATAGCAGGATAGAAGGGAAAAAACCCACATGATATCTCAATTAATGCACATGTCAAAATTAAATGCTCTTCATGATAAAAACATTTAACAAACTAGGAACAGAAGAAAACTTATTTCTTATAATAAAAGTCATATTTAAAAATCAATAGCTAACATACACTCAACAGTAAAAGAATAAATCCCTAGGCTTGGCACCCATAGCACAGTGGTTACAGCACCAGCCACATACAGTGAGGCTGGTGGGTTTGAACCCAGCCTGGGCCAGCTAAACAACAATGACAACTGCAACAAAAACAAGCTGGGCATTATGGCAGGTGCCTGTAGTCCCAGCTACTTGGGAGGCTGAGGCAAGAGAATCACATAAGCCCAGGAGTTTGAGGTTGCTGGGAGCTGTGACATCATGGCACTCTACCGAGGGTAACATAGTGAGACTCTGTCTCAAAAAAAAAAAAGAACAGGATAAATCCCTAAAATCAGCAATAAGAAAGACAAAGATGACAGCTTTTGACACTCTATTCAACATAGTACTAGAAGTCCTAGCCAAAGAAATTGTAAAAAAAAGAAAAAGGAAAAAGAAAAAAAAAAGCCCAAAACTGAAAACAGAGTTCAACTAAATTGAAGAATATAAAATCAACAAAAATCATTTATAACCAGGTGTGGTTATAAATGTCTATAATCCTAGCACTCTGGGAGGCTGAGGCAGGTGGATTGCTCCAGCTTGGGAGTTAGAGACCAGCCTGAGCAAAAGTGAGACTCTGTCTCTACTAAAAATAGAAAAATTAGCTGGGCATTGTGGCAGATGCCTTTAGTCCCAGCTACTCAGGAGACTGAGGCAAGATGACTACCTAAGCTCAAGATTTTTAGGTTGCTATGAGCTATGATGCCCTGGCACTCTACCCAGGGTGACTGAGTAAGATTATGTCTCTAAATAAATAAATAATCAGAATTATTTTTTAAAAATTCCAGATAGACAATAGGATCTGAAAAACAAAAACAAAAATCATTTGTACTTCTTCTTTATTTGTTTGTTTTCAAGACAGTCTTAAGACCAGACTTCAAGACCAGCCTGAAAAAGAGCAACAGCCTGGCAGCCAGACATTGTGGTAACTACCTGTAGTCCCAGCTATTCAAGAGACTGTGGCAAGAGGCTCACTTGAACCCAGGAGTCTGAGTTTACTCTGAGCTAGGCTGATGCCACGGTACTCTCACCTGGGCCAACAGAGTCTGTCTCACACAAAATAAAACTCTCAATGATATCTTTTAGAGAAACAGAAAAGCTCATCTAAAGATTCATATGGATTGTCTAGGGATCCCCCTAAATAGTCAAAACAATCTTTAAAAAGAAGAATAAAGTTAAAGAATTCCTATTGCTTGACTTCAAAACTTACTACAAAGCTACAGTAATCAAAACAGTATGGTATTGGCATAAGGACAGACATATAAAAAATGGAATAGCACAGAGAAATCAGAAGTAAACCTATATAGTTATGGCCAGTTGATTTGCAAAAAGAATACTAAGACCATTCTATGGGAAAAGAGTCTTTTCAACAAATGGTGCTCAGAAAACTGGATATCTACATGCAAAAGAAAGAAGCTGGACCCTTACCTTATACCATATATAAAAATAGACTCAGCCTTGGCCTATAGATCAGCTGCTAGGGCACCAGCCACATACAACAGAGCTGGTGGGTTTGAACCCAGTCCAGGCCCGCCAAACAACAATAACAACTACGACCAAAAAATAGCCGGGTGTTGTGGCAGGTGCCTGTAGTCCAGCTACGTGGGAGGCTGAGGCAAGAGAATTGCTTACAGCCAAGAGTTTGAGGTTGCTATGAGCTGTGATGCCACAGCACTCTACCAAGGGCAACATAGTGAGACTCTGTCTCAAAAAAAAAAAAAAAAAGACTCAAAATTGATCAAAGACCTAAATGTAAGAGGTAAAACTATAAAACTTAGAAAGAGAGGAAAATTCTCATGATCTTGAATTTGGCAGTGATTTCTTGGATATAACATCAACAGCATAGGAAACAAAAAATAGAGTAATTGGAGTACGTCAAAATTAAAAACTTTTATGCATCAAAAGACACTATCAAGAATGTAGGCCAGGCATTGTGGCTCAAGCCTATGATCCTAGCACTCTGAGAAGCCAAAGTAGAAAGAGTGCTTGAGCTCAGAAGTCTGAGACCAGTAAGCAGGAAACACTGTCTCTACTAAAAATGGGAAAAATTAGCCAGCTGTTGTGGTGGGTGCCTGTAGTCCCAGCAACTTGGGAGGCTGAGGCAGAATGATTACTTAAGCCCAGGAGTTTGACAGTGCTGTGAACTAGGAGACTTGGTCTCAAAAAAAAAAAAAAAAAAGTAAAATAACCCACAGTATGAGAGAAAATATTTGCAAATCATATATCCCTGTTTTATAGATATTTTCTTCTTGTCTGTGGCTTATGCAGAGGTTTTGACTTTAATGAACCCTAATTTATTCATTTGTTTTTCTTTTACAGTTACTGCTTTGTGTGCCCTAAGTCATCAACCCCCAAATCTTGTTATCTGTGAACTTTTGTTGTTCTTTGGCCAAAGGCCAAAAAAATCCCTTTTGTCCAGTGACTTTAAGGAAAGGGGAAACCTCTGAGTGTAAGGGAGTGATGAAGTTTGGACATTTGGCCCCTCTAAATCTCATGTTTAAATTTGATCCCCAAGCTAGGGTTGGTGGCTCACACCTCCTAATCCTAGCACTCTGGAAGGCCAAGGAGGGAAGATCCCTTGAGCTTAGGAATTAAAGAATAGCCTGAACAAGAATGAGACCCCGGCTCTACTAAAAGTAAAAAAAAATTAGCCTGGCATGGTGGTGACACTTGTAGTCCCAACTATTCTGTAGTCCCAGCTACTAAGGAGGCTGAGGCAGGAAATTGCTGAACCAAGAAGTTTAAGGTTCCTGTGAGCTAGGCTGACACCATGGCACTCTAGCCTGAGGCAACAGAATGAGATTCTGGATTTTAAAAAAAAGAAGAAAGAAAAGAAAGGAAAAAAGAGAAATTTGATCCTCAGTGTTGAATGTAGAACCTGGTGGGAGGCATTTAGGTCATGAAGATGGTTCCCTCATAAACGGCTTAGGGCCCTCCCCTCTATAATGAATGAGTTTTCCCTATTAGTTCAGGAGAAAGCTGGTTATTTAAAGGAGACTGGCACCACCTCCTCCTTTTCTTGCCATGTGACACGCCTTCTCCCCCTTCACCTTCTGCTTTGATTGGAAGCTCCCTGAAGCCCTCACCACAAGCAGATGCTGACGTAGTGCTTCTAGAATAGCCCGAAGAACCAGGAGTCAAACAAATCTCTCTTCTTTATGAATTACCCAGCCTCAGGCATTCCCTTACAGCCTCACAAAATGAACTAATACTAGGATCCAATGTGTTAACTGAAACATGCATTTTTAAAAAGCCACTGGAGATCTCAACCAATTAGAAATCCATGTAATAGAGACATTTGGTCTAATTCCTTTCCCACCCCCTAGTTACTCAAGAGACACAAGCAAAATGGATACTGAAACTACATACCAAACTTATCAACTAGGGCTATATAGTTAACCTAAATACCCCACAAAAAAAGTCTGACTCTACCTTACATACAGACAAAAATTCTTCAACATGGACCATTCTTTAGTTGGAAAAATACCTTTGCAACTGAGAATTGGTGATGGTTTCTTAGGGCACAAAAAGTAATTACCAAAAAAAAAAAAAAAAAGAAATAATAAATTAGGCTTCTTCAAAATTAAAACCTCTGCTCCAGCCACAGACTGAAAGAAAGTATCTACAAAATCTGGCAAAGGACTTGCATCTGGAACACATACAAAGAACTCCTACAACTCAATAATAAAAAGGCAAATAACTCACTTTTTTCTAAATGGGCAAAAGACATGAATACATACTTCACAAAGGAAGACATACAAATGACCAATAAGCACACAAAAAGGTGTCCAACACCCTTAGCAATCAGGGAAATGCAAATTAAAACCACAATGAGGTACTACTATACACCCACCAGAATGGCTAAAATTAAAAGAATGACAACACCCAGTTTTGGCAAGGATGTGGAGTAATCAGAACTCTCACATGTTGTGACTATGTGGGAGTGGAAAAAATACAACCACTTTGGAAAAAAGTCTGGCAGTTTCTTATGAGTCTAAACATACACCTGCCCTTTGATCCAGCAATTCCACTCCTAGGTATTTATCCAAGAGATACGAACACATGTGTCTACAAAAGAATTTACAGAACAATTTTCAAAGCAGTTTTACTCATAATAGCTCCAAACTGGAAACAGACCAAATGCCCAAGAGTAAGAGAAGTGATAAATGAAGTCCAATTACACCAGGTAACAGTATTCAGCAATAAAGGAACTAACTAGTACACGTACAACAATCTGAGTGAATCTCAAGAACATGCTGAATAAAGACGCCTGACCAAAAGACCACCACAATAGGATCCCATCGATAGGAAATTGTAGGACAAGCTAAACTAATTTATGGTGGAAAAAAAAAAAAATCAGCGGGCAGCACCCGTGGCTCAAAAGGGTAGGGCACCGGCCCCATATGCCAGAGGTGGTGGGTTCAAACCTAGCCCCAGTCAAAAGAAAAAAGTCAGAGCAGCGGTTGCCTTCAAGGGTGTTGATGCAAAGACTGAGAGAACTTTCTTGGATGGTGATAATGTTCTGGATCTTGAAAGGGGATTCAGGATACATGGGTATTTGTATTTGTCAAAATAACCAAATAGCGGGGGCAGTGCCTGTGGCTCAAGGAGTAGGGCGCCGGCCCCACATACCAGAGGTGGTGGGTTCAAATCTGACCCCAGCCAAAAACTGTAAAAAATAAATATAAATAAATAAACTGTTTAAAAAAAATAACCAAATAGCATATTTAATATCATTGAATTTCATAATTTTACCTAAAAATAACCCTGTAAATAAATATTGAACTCTAGTTGATATCTGAAGTAAATGGTATTTTCAACTTACTTTGAAATAGATAAAAAAAAAAACAAACAAACAGATAGACAGGGAGAGAGGCACAGATTTGTGATAAAACAAATATGGCAAAGTTTTCATTGTACAACCTAAAAAGTAGGTACATGGATATTCACTGTAAAATTATTTCAACATTTTTATATATTGGAAATTTTTCATATTAAAATACTGGGTGGGGGGGGATTCTGAAGGAGACACATTCACCCTGGCATCTTTAACCTTGTTTTGCACTCTAGGAGATGACAGATCAGCTATCATGCTTACATTCTAAAAAGAACATGAGGGTGGCACCTGTGGCTCAGAGGAGTGGGGAGCCATCCCCATATGCCAGAGGTGGCGGGTTCAAACCCAGCCCTGGCCAAAAACTGCAAAAAAAGAACATGAGCCATAGGCCAAAGGTATAAATTAACATAAACTCATGCTTTGCAAACCTAGGATGAGGCATAAATAGAAGCCTGTAAGTTCTTTTTCTTAGATGATGAGAGGCATTTATATATATAGAAATGAACTGTTTTTAACTTGCATGCTATAAGAAGTAATATCTTCTACTACATAAATGATGACATAAGAATTGTGACACCTCTATAGAAATGTTCTCCTAAAAAAAAAAAAAAAAAAAAAAAAACGGCTCGGTGCCTGTGGCTCAGGTGACTACGGTGCCGGCTACATACACCTAAGGTGGCAGGTTCAAATCCAGCCCGGGCCCATCAAAACAACAATGACAGCTGCAACCAAAAAACAGCCAGGCATTGTGTCGGGCGCCTGTGGTCCCAGCTACTTGGAAGGCTGAGGCAGGAGACTCACTGGAGCCCAGGAGTTGGAGGTTGCTGTGAGCTGTGATGCCATGGGACTCTACCCAGGGGGACAGCTTGAGGCTCTGTGTCAAAAAAAACCCTAAGTCTGAATTAGGTTAATTTAAGGAAAAAGAAAAAAGATAGAGAAAATCTCTTTTATCAATTTGAATGACATGCCCTATATAAGGACTTCTCTCCAACTACGGTCAAGTTCATTCTAGCAAATGACTAATGACCACCTAAAGACTGACTCACGACTAATTATAAAAAATAATAATAAACCACACCAGAAACAGGCCCAGTAAGACATTAATTCAAAGTAAGATAGGCTTTTCCCCTTCTAGAAGAGGATCTACTGTGCCTCCTATCTCAAGACAAGAGAACAATGGCTTATCCCAGGCATGGCTGGAAAGCCTATAGACTTTGGGAAAATAAGTGATAGAAAGTTTCCACTCGAAACAAAGTTCCTCTTTCTCACCTCACTCCTTGTCAGGAGTCTTTTAAAATTATCTCTTGGTGCACTGTGAGAACAAGGGAACCTAACTTCAGGTCTGGTAAGTTTGCGCTGAAGTTAAGATAAAAACAATCTTGTTCACTCCAACAGCACCTGACCAGGGGCCTCCTGCTTTCAGATCAGAAGATAATGGCCTTCAGGAATTCCCCAGGCTCCCCTGGCTGAACAACAAGCAACACTGTCATATTAGATTCTATTTAAGATATAGATAAGAGTGATAAGAATAGTTTTAATGGAGACCTAAAGATTTCACTGACGTGGGTTTCTAAGCTTATTTCTTTTTTAACCTTCAAGCATTTAACTGGAATCTAGGTTTATCTTTTAATCCGTTGAGTGAGAGTAGCATATGGGGAGTGCTCTGCAGTTGAGGCTCACCACTCCTGAGGCAGCCACCCCTTCCCATGATACCACAGGCTTTGTTCTCCCTAGAATCAAAAAGAGCTGTTACCTGTGTGGCCCATTGGATTTGAGTGTGCCAAGCACTGAGCAAAGCATCATAGAGTCCAGTGAGCTGCCGGTCCAGGGGGAGGTCACTCTGGCACAGCTCTTGCCAGGCTGCTAAAAGCTGCACCTGCAGAAGGAGGACAAAGGGGGCCTTACTGGTAGCCAAGATATGCTACCTGCAAAAACTGCCCTGCCCTCCCAGCAAGACAGGTGATTTACTGCTGCCTGTTATCCTGAGCAATCACTGATTACTCAAAGAACTCCCTAAGCAACCCAGCCAAGTCCATCTACTTCAAAAACAGGCAGGGAAAAAACATTTATAAGCCCCTGCTCTGATCATCACCCAAAATTTGAATTTGTTGCCCTCCACGTAATTCTTTATCCTTTTATCCTGCTCCAAAAGCATGCCAATGTGTTTCCACTCAACACACTACCCCTCTCCTGAACAAACCTCAGAGGTAGGCATTAGTATGAGTTTAAGCTTCATGTCCTAACATCACAGCCTGGACCTGAAGGAATTAAAGTTAGCCCAGGTAGCTGATAACCCTAGAAAATATAAAATTCTGAGTTAGGTATGATTGCACAAGCCTGTAGTTCTAGCCACTCAGGAGGCTGAGGCAGAGAATCGCTTGAGCCCAGGAGTCTAAAGCTACAGTACACAACAATCACACCTGGAATAGCCACTGCGCTTCTGCCTGGGCAACACAGCAAGATTCATCTCTTAAGAAGAAACAGTTCTAATGGCTTGCTGAGGGCATAATAAAGCTTAAGATAGGAATCTCCCTTAAAAGACAAAAACAGGAATAAATTAAAACAACTTTTCAAGTCTGTAAATGAATCCAGCTATAAACACAAAAGAGGAAAGAACTTATGACTCTTTCCAACTGGCAAGTAAATCAATCCATATGCTAGACCAAGAGCATCCCCTACTGGCTAACTAAAAAACAAAAAAAGGCCAGGGAGCAAAGAAGTATTTTCACCCTTTAAGTATGAACCAGATTCTGTAGCCCAGTGTCATGAGCATTCCACCATTACAATGGCGCACAGCCTCTTACCTTGTGACACTTATAGTAGTAGGCAAGGAGCTGGGGCATCCTGTCGACTTCAGTAAAAATCTTCACAAACATTTTGGACTGATCTAAACAACATAAAAAGCATATATAATTTTACTAGCCTTTCTGCTGCAGCAAAGAGAAAGAATTCATCAGGATCAATAAGGATAAATACATATACATATACATATACATATAAGCTAGTATTCAGGAGTTCCTAGCTAGATAATAAATTGACTCACTCATGGGAGTCATAAACATGAAAAATAAGAAAAGTCAAGAGAAGAACATCAGGTGATTTGATAATCAAACACTGTAGCCCTGGCTTATTAAAATAATGCATCAGAAAGCATCATTAATTAAGCCAAGACTCTACATCAGCAAAGTAACTCTTACACATGAATGGTCAAATGAATTTGATTCAGGACTGGGACAAGGGAAAGGGAAGCCTGGGGTGCAAATTTGAAGAAGGCTTTTACTCTCAGGGTTGTACAAAGGCACCTCCTTAAATAGGCTTACGCTTATGACCCTAGCACTTTACAGTGCTGAGGCAGGAAGATTGCTCAAAGCCATGAGTTTAAGATCAGCCTAAAAAAGAGCAAGACCCTATCTCTATTACAAATGGAAAAATTAGCTGGGCTTCATGACACAAACCTATAGTCCCAGCTATTTGGAAGGCTGAGGCAGGGGGATTGTGTAAGCCCAGGAGTTGAGGCTGCAGTGAGCTATGATGATGCTGTTGGAATCTAGCCAGCGCCACAGAGTGAGACCCTGCCTTAAGAGTAACTGTAACAAGGTCGGGTGTGGTGGCTCATGCCTGTAATACCACCAGCACTTTGGGAGGCCAAGGCAGGTGGATTGCTTGAGCTCAGAAGTTCAAGACCAGCCTGAGCAAGAGACCCCATCTCTAAAAATGGCCAGATGTTATAGCAGGCATCTGTAGTCCCAGCTACTTGGGAGGCTGAAGCAAGAGAATCAATCACTTGAGCCCAAGAGTTTGAGGCTGCTGTGAGCTATCATGCCATAGCACTCTACCGAGAGTGACAAAATGAGATTCTGTCCCAAAAAATAATTTTTTTTTTTTTGAGACGGAGCCTCAAGCTATCCCCCTGGGTAGAGTGCCATGGCATCACGCTCACAGCAACCTCCATCTCCTGGATTCAAGCGAGTCTCCTGCCTCAGCCTCCCAAGTAGCTGGGACCACAGGCACCCGCCACAACGCCTGGCCATTTTTTTTTGGTTGCAGCCATCATTGTTGTTTGGTGGGCCTGGGTTGGGGATTTGAACCCGCCACCTTAGGTGTATGTGGCTGGCGCCTTAGCCACTTGAGCCACAGGCGCCGAGCCAATAATTTGGTACCTTAAGCTCCTTCCCTGCCACACCTAATCCTGGCCTGATTAGAATCATAAACTGTCAAGACAGGTATCTAAAATAACTCATCTGTCAAAGCAGTGCCCTGAACCCTATAAATGCATCAATGTACAAAGTTATGATTTAATAAAAAATAATTAATTATAAAAAAACAAAATAACTCATCATTGACCTCATCTTACAGTAAGGAAACTACAGCACAGAGAGCTTCAATTCTTTGCAGATCACTGGTAGGACTGCTAAACCATATAAAGTTTAAACTATGTGAAACAGCTGATAGTCAACCATTCTGACATCTAATATTCAGGTTCAGCACCAGCCCCATATACCAAGGTTGGCAGGTTCAAACCCAGCCCAAGCCTGCTAAAACAACAATGACAACTGTAACAAAACATAGCTGGGCATTGTGGTGGGTGCCTGTAGTCCCAGCTACTCGGAAGGCTGAGGCAAGAGAATCACGTAAGGCCAAGAGTTTGAGGTTGCTGTGAACTGTGATGCCATAGCATTTTACCAAAGACAACATAGTGAGACTCTGTCTCCAAAAAAAGAAAAAAAAATCTAATATCTATATGAACTAAGAAATACTGAGATAAGCAGGCCTCCTGTCAGGTACCAAGAAAAAAGCAAGCTCTTTACTGCCCCAGGATCTTTGTACATAGATGTCTGGGATGTTATTCTGGTTCCTAATCAGCCCACCTACATTAGTTTCTTCCTGCTAGTCCCTATCATATCCTCTCCTTCACAGAACTAATCATAGTCTGTATGTATTTTATTTAGTTACTTATATACTAGCTTATTGTCTTTCTCATTCACGAAATTTTGTGCCTTAAACATAAGCTCCATAAGGGTCATGTACCACAACACCTGGCTAGTTTTCCTGTTTTTAGTGGAGACAGAGTCTCCCTCTTGCTTAGGCTGATCTTGAACTCCTAAGCTCAAGGAACTCCTAATCTACCTGCTTAGGCAGAGTGCTAGGATTACAGGCATAAGAAACTGCTCCTGGCCTTATATTTTTCAAATTTTGAAGAACCTATATGCACTATTTTTATAATCAGAAGCAATTTTTTTTAGACAGTGACTCACTCTATCACCCTGGGTAGAGTGCCATGGCATCATCATAGTTCATAGCAACTTCAAACTCTTGGGCTTAAGCAATACTCTTGCCTCAGCCTCCCAAGTAGCTGGGACTATGGGCACCAGTCATAATCAGAAACAATTTAAAACATTTTTTAATGCATCTATCTTTCAAAGTTCTACACATATGCTAGCTGTTTCACAAAAGCTTCCTTAATATTTCTTTTCATCATGGCTCGGCGCCTGTGGCTCAAGTGGCTAAGGCGCCAGCCACATACACCTGAGCTGGTGGGTTCAAATCCAGCCTGGGCTCACCAAACAACAATGACGGCTGCAACCAAAAAATAGCCGGGCGCTGTGGTGGGCGCCTGTGGTCCCAGCTACTTGGGAGGCTGAGGCAGGAGACTCGCTTGTGTCCAGGAGTTAGAGGTTGCTGTGAGCTATGATGCCACAGCACTCTACCTAGGGGAACAGCTTGAGGCTCTGTCTCAAAAAAAAAAAAAAATTCTTTTCATCCAACATGGGGAGGCCTAAGGCTATTTATACATTCCAGCTTGTAACAAAATTATTTGTGTACTTGTTCTCTCCCCCAGCCTCACCCTGGTAGAATCTCAGTCTTATCTTATGCATCTTTGTAGCCCCCACAGTTCCTCATATAGAGCATATATTAAAATAATATTTATAAGTTAGTTACCCTTTGGAAAATTCCTACTTTGGGCTCAGCACCCATAGCTCAGTGGTTAGGGCATCGGCCACATATACTGAAGCTGGCAGGTTCAAACCCGGCCCCAGCCTGCTAAACAACAAAGACAACTGCAACAGAAAAACAGTGGGTACTGTGGGGGATGCCCATAGTTCCAGCTACTTGGGAGGGTGTGGCAAGAGAATCACTTAAGCCCAAGGGTTTGAGGTTGCTATGAGCTGTGACGCCACAGCACTCTACCCAGGGCGACAGGTTGAGACTGTGTCTCAAAAAAAAAAAAAAAAAAAGTTGCTTCCATTTATCAGCTGAATTCATGGGTTGTATACAAAAAACTAGGCACATACACTTGGCTATACTTGTGTTGTCACTTTATGGGAGAGACTGAAAAGGGTAGCCTGTTGAGGATATACTACTTTATCAAAGATTTCCATTTAAAAACTGTTAGAAAAAGAAGCACCTTAGTCTTCTAGGTAAGGCAGCTGATTAAAAATCATGTTTCCTAGGGTGGCACCTGTGGCTCTAGGAATAGGGCACCGGCCCCATATGCTGGAGGTGGCAGCTTCGAACCCAGCCCCGGCCAAAAAAAAAATATATATATATATCATGTTTCCTTTGGGCTAGAGGAATACTTCCTGATAATTGTCAAAATTAAGATTAATCACCAAAAAGAATGGCCAGGGTGTGATGGCTCACATCTATAAATCTAGCACTCTGGAAGGCTGAGGTGGGTGTTATCACTTGAGACCAGGATTTTGAGACTAGCCTGAGGAAGAGGCAGACCTCATTTCTACATAAAATAAAAAATTATCCAGGCATGGTGGTGTGAATCTGTAGTCCTAGCTACTTGGGAGGTTGAGGTGGGAGGCTCACTAGAGCCCAAGAACTATGATAATGACACTGCACTATAACCCAAGCACAGAGTGTCTCAAAAAATTAACAAACAAATAAATACTAAAGATCACAGTAGAGAGAAATAAAATAGAGAAAAGAAAAATAATGGAGAAAATAAAAAAAAATTCAAGAATTAGCTCTTTGCAAAGATCAACAAAACCAAAACTGGTAAACCTTTACCCACTGAGAAAAAGAGACGAGACTCAAATAACTAAAATCAGAACTGAAAGAGGGACATTACTACCAAGTTCACATAAACAAAAAGGATCATAAAAGATCACTTCAAACAATTATATGCCAACAAATTAGATAACCTAGATGAAATACACAAATTCCTGAAAACACATACCTACCAAGGCTGAATCTTAAGAAAACGAAACTCTAAATAGAACAAAAAAACTCTCTTTTTTTTTTTTTCTTTTTGGCCAGGGCTGGGTTTGAACCCGCCACCTCTAGCATATGGGGCCAGTGCCCTACTCCTTTGAGCCACAGGCACCGCCCTAAAACTTTTTTTTGTGTGTGTGATAGAGTCTCACTATATTGCCCTCAATAGCATCACAGCTCACAGCAACCTCCAACTCTTGGGCTTAAGTGACTCTCTTGCCTCAGCCTCCCAAGTAGACAGGACTACAGGTGCCCACCACAACACCTGGTTATTTTTTGTTGCGACTGTCATTGTTGTTTAGCTGGCCCAGGCCAGGTTTGAACCCGCCACCCTCAGTGTATATGGCTGGTGCCATAACCACTGTGCTACGGGCACCAAGCCAGAAGAATATTTTTTCTTTTTGTATTTGAGACAGAGTCTCACTATGTCACCCTGGGTAGAGTGCTGTGGTGTCATAGCTCATAGCAACCTCAAACTCTTGGGCTTAAGCGATTCTCTTGCCTCCCAAGTAGCTGGGACTACAGGTGCCCACCACAACGCCTAGCTATTTTTTTGTTACAGTTGCTTAGCTGGCTTGGATCGAGTTCGAACCCACTACCCTCGGTGTATGTGGCTGGTGCTATACGTAACCACTGTGCCATGGGCACCGAGCCAGAACAAAAACACTTAAGGAAATTGAATCAGTCAGTAATCAAAGAAAAACCCACCAGATGGCTTCACTAGTAAATTCCACTAAGCATTTGAGGAACTAAAATTAATTCTTCCCAATTTCTAAAATATTGAAGAAAATTCCCTAACTCATTCTATGAGGTCAGATTTACCCTGAGACCAAAGCAAGAAAAAGACATGACAAGAAAAGAAAACTGCAGACCAATATCCCTGATAACTACTGATACAAAAATCCTCAACAAAATGCTAGCAAACTGAATTCAGTACCACTGTGGTCACCAGATGGCCCTGTAGTGATATTCAGCAATGAGGTATATAGTAATGTTTTTTTCTAAGATGAGTTTGTAAACTTAATTGTCCAACCTCGTATGCAGAAAACTCTAAAGATTCCACACACAAAAACCTCTGGAATGGGGAGCTCCTGTGGCTCAAAGGAGTAGGGCGCTGGCCCCATATGCCAGAGGTAGAGGGTTCAAACCCAGCCCTGGCCAAAAACTGCAAAAAAAAAAAAAACACTTCTGGAACTAATAAATGACTTCAATGAAGTTGCAGGATATATAGTTAACATACAAAAATCAGCTGTGTTTCTATACATTAACAATGAACAATCTGGAAAGAAAATTAAGAAAACAATTTCAGGGCGGCACCTATATCTCAGGTGGCAAGGGCACCAGCCAGATACAGTGGCAGGTTCGAACCTGGCCCAGGTCTGCTAAGCAACAATGACAACTGCAACCAAAAAAAATAAATAAATAAAATAACCAGGCATTGTGGCAGGTCCTTATAGTCCCAGCTACTCAGGAGGCCGAGGCAAGAGAATCGCTTAAGCCCAAGAGTTGGAGGCTGATATGAGCTGTGATGCCACAGCACTCTACCCAGGACAGCTTGAGACTCTGTCTCAATAAAAAAAAAAAAAAAAAAAGAAAGAAAACAATTTCATTTATAATAGCTCCAAAAGGCAAAAATGCTTGTGAATAAACTTAACCAAGGAGCTGAATGACTTATGGACTGAAAACTACAAAACATGCTGAAAGAAACTAAACACAAAAATAAATGGAAGGACAACCATGTTCATGCATTAGAAGACTTAATATTGTTAATATGTCAACACTATCTACCACCCAAAGCAGTCAATCTATAGTCTCAGTGCAATCCCTATCAAATCTCTATGACAATTTTTACAGAAACAGAAAAATCCATCCTAAAATTCATGTGGATTATCAAGGGATCCTGAATACCCAAAACAATGTTTAAAAAGAACAAAGCTGGAGACCTCACACTCCATACTTAATACAAAGAAACAGCAATGAAAACAGTGTGGTAGTGGCATAAATACAGACATTCAGACCAATGGAATAGAATAGAGTATCCAGAACCAAACCTTCATTTTGTGGTCAGATGATTTTCAATAAGAGTACCAAGACCATTCAATGGGAAAAGACTGTCTTTTCAATAAATAGTACCCAGAAAACTAGGTATCTACATGCAAAAGAAAGAACTTGGATCAGGTGGTGCCTGTGGCTCAGTGAGTAGGGCAAGGGCTCCATATACTGAGGGTGGTGGGTTCAAACCTGGCCCCAGCTGAACTGCAACCAAAAAATAGTCAGGCATTGTGGCGGGTGCCTGTAGTCCCAGCTACTCAGGAGGGTGAGGCAAGAGAATCACTTAAGCCCAGGAGTTAGAGGTTGCTGTGAGCTGTGATGCCACAGCACTCTACCAAGGGCAACAAAGTAAGACCTTGTCTCTACAAAAAAAAAAGAACCTGGATCCTTGCCTCATACCATATAGAAAATTTTAATTCAATATAGATAAAAGACCTAAATGTAAGACCTAAAATAAAAAGCTCTTTGGAGGCTCAGAGCCTATAGTTCAGTGGCTAGGGCACCAACCACATATACTGGAGCTGGTGGGTTCGAATCCAGCCCAGACCTGACAAACAACAATGACAATTGCAACCAAAAAATAGCCGGGTGTTGTGGCGGGCGCCTGTTAGTCCCAGCTACTTGGGAGGCTGAGACAAGAGAATCGCTTAAGCCCACGAGTTTGAGGTTGCTGTGAGATGTGATGCCACCGCACTCTACTGAGGGTGACAAAGTGATACTTTGTCTCAAAAAAAAAAACTCTATGGAGAAAGGTTCATAACATTGACTTTGGCAATGACTTCTTAGATATGACAATAAGAGCATAGGAAACAAAATAAAAAATAAATAAATTGAACTACATAAAATTAAAAACTTACATATCAAAGGACGCTATTAAAAAAGTGAAAAGGCAAGTCACAGAATGATAGAAAATATTTGTAAGTCATATATTTCCTATGAAATTAATATCCAGAATATATAAAGAACTCCTAGCTCGGCGCCTGTGGCTCAAGTGGCTAAAGCGCCAGCCACATACACCTAAGGTGGCAGGTTCGAATCCAGCCTGGGCCCACCAAACAACAGTGACGGCTGCAACCAAAAACAACCAGGCATTGTGGCGGGCACCTGTGGTCCCAGCTACTTGGGAGACAGAAGCAAGAGACTCGCTTGAACCCAGGAGTTGGAGGTTGCTGTGAGCTGTGATGTCATGGCACTCTACCCAGGGGGACAGCTATAATAAAAATTAAAAAGTAATTGCAACACAGAGCAGAAAAGATAATTTAGAAAAACGCTATCAGCCAAATGGAAGACAAACTTTAGAAAAATCACAGACTTGAGGGAAGGGGTTGGGGACTAGGAGGAAACAGGCAAAGAAAATATGACAGAAAATACAACAGACGTGCAGAGGGAAAGAAGGAAAGCTAATGAACAGCGGATGCTCTCAAAAACAGAAAAAAGAACAAATGGAATAGGAAAACAAATTAAGGAAGGCAATTTTCTATAAATTAAGAAAGATGTGCATCAGTAGATAAAAGGGACTCACACTATATACCAGGAAAATTTTCAAAATTTCAAAATAACCTAGAGAAGTTACTAAACTTCAAGGTAAAAGAATCTTGTAAGCCAGAATTGAGCAAACTATGAGCCAGCAGGCCAAACTGCCATCTGTTTTTGTATATAAAGTTTTATTGGCACACAGCAAAGCCCATTCGTTTACACATGGGCTTTTGTGTCACAACTGCAGAGTTAAGTGTTTGCTGTAGAGACCATATAGCCTACAAACCCTAAAATATTTATAGTCTGGCACTTTACAGAAAATGTTTGCCAATCCCTGTTAGAACTATTAGATAAAAGAAACAAGCTGTGTACAAAGGAAAAAACAAACAGGCCAATCTCACACTTTTCAGCAGAATATACATGGCACTGGATTCACATGAGAAGAAGACAGAATTCACAGAACTACCATTATTTTACCTTCTGTCTCTACAGGGGTATCTTGGCTGCTCTGAGAGACATTCTGGGGAAAAGAAATAAAAAGAATATAGGTGGCAGAAGACAAGGAAGCAGTATTTATAGAATTGTGAAGGGAAAAGAGTATGACTAAGAATTTCAGGAGCAGTTATTGTTTTCTGTATGTAAAAACAACAGAAAGGCATTCTTAACTATATGAATACCAAAGATATATATATCATACCCCAGCCCTTCTTGAAGAAAAATAAATCTGCTTGAAAACAGAATCCCACGCTCACTAAAAGGCAGCTCAAAATAAAGAATTAACAACTAGGAAAAAATGTGGGATGAAAAGTCTGGAAAAGAGTACTAGACTGAATCCATTTAACCATGACATTAAACATATGTAACCATGACAATTAATGCTTAGAAAACAAAATATAATGCATAGGCTGGGCACAGTAACAATAAGATTATTATGCTTATAATCCCAGCACCTTGGGAGGCCACAGCAGGAGTATCACTTGAGATCTCAAATTCAAGACCAGCCTGAGCAAAATAGGGAGACCCTATCTGCACAAAAAATTAAAAAATTAGCTGAGCGTGTTGGCCCATGCCTGTAGTCTCAGCTACTCAGGAGACTGAAGCAGGAGGATTGTTTGAGCCTAGGAGTTTGAGAATGCAGTGAGCTCTGATGACCCCACCACACTCTAGCCAGAGAGAAAGAGTAAGACTCTGTCTCCAAAAAAAAAAAAAAAAAAAAAGGATTAGATTAAAACCCAAAATTCAACTAACTATATATACCAATTGCAATAGGAAAAGCTAAAATAGAAAGTCTCAGAAAGTTTGAAGGTTAAAAAGGGGGAAAAAAAGATATACTAAAGCATAAAAGCATATACAAACAAAAAAAGAAAGCAGAAATTATAGTATTAACACTCAAGTTGAATTAAGACATAATTTGTTAGATGAAGTCATGGCAATATTTAATTTTAAAATGCTACCTAAGTCCTAGTATAGCAGTAAGAAAAAAATGAAAGCTTATTAATTATTTTTAGAAATTAACACAATTATAATATCACAACCTACAAAAGGGTGGCACCTATGGTTCAGTGGGTAGGGCACTGGCCACATATACTGAGGGTAGTGGGTTTAAACCCGGCCCAGGCCAAACTGCAACAAAAAAATAGTCAGTGGCTCGGCACCTGTGGCTCAAGCTGCTAAGGCGCCAGCCACATACACCCGAGCTGACGAGTTCAAATCCAGCCTGGGCCCGCCAAACAACAATGACGGCTGCAACCAAAAAATAGCCAGGCATCGTAGCCAGTGCCTGTAGTCCCAGCTACTTGGGAGGCGGAGGCCAGAGAATTACTTGAGCCCAGGAGTTGGAGGTTGCTGTGAACTGTGATGCCACAGCACTCTACCGAGGGGGATAAACTGAGGCTCTGTTTCTACAAAAAAAAAAATTAAAAAAGATATTCATTTATGAGATCTCAATAAAAACTTCTAATAAGATGTTAGCAAATACTCAGTAGTACATTAATATATACATGCACACCATGAACAAGGGACCCTGTCCTTGAACTGTAAGAATAGTGTAATATTAGGAATACTATTCATATAATTTGCCATATTAGTACGTTGGAAGAAATAACAATAGCACATTCAATCTTTTTTTATTTTTTGAGCCTGCAATGGCATAATCATAGCTCACTGCAGGCTTAAACTCCTAGGCTCAAGTCCACCTTAGCCTTCACAGTGCCTATGGCTACAGGCACACACCACCATGCCCAGTTAATTTTTCTATTTTTTGTAAAGATGGGGTCTCATTGCCCAGGCTGGTCTCATAACTCCTAGCCGCAAATAATCCTCCTGCCTTGGCCTCCACAGTGCTGGGATTACAGGCATAAGCCACAGTGCCTAGTTATTCAAGCTCAGTAAATAATGAAAAGGCATTAATAAAATTTGACAATAATATATTATTTATATATTAAGTATCAAGTGCTGACTATGATAGTTCTGCCTCTGGAGTTACTGAATGGCATGGGGATTACAGTTGAGATGATTCAACAGAGGTGTGTAACTTTCCAGTGCTAAACTGAGAGGGACCCAATTTTGGTGTAGCTTAACCTGAGAACAAGGGGACTAACCTTTTGTAGGACTTGAATTGAGTAGACAGAGAACGAGAATGGGGAGAACCTTCTTCTGAGAAAAAACAGTGTGACTGGCATAAGGAGGTTAAGATGCTTTCACCCACACTGAAAACTTAACTATCCAGAGGGTCATTCTCCAATGGTTCTCTCCATCTGGGGTAACCAGATGCCGAGGGTAGCCCATGACAATCGATCTGTTGCCCCAGCTTAATTATTAAAAGCACTCCCAGCTCGGCGCCTGCGGCTCAAGTGGCTAAGCGCCAGCCACACACACCCAAGGTGGTGGGTTCAAATCCAGCCCAGCTCGCCAAACAACAATGATGGCTGCAACAAAAAAAAAGCCTGGTGTTGTGCAGGGCACCTGTGGTCCCAGCCACTCGGGAGGCTGAGGCAGGAGACTCGCTTGAGCCCAGGTTTTGTTGGTTGCTTTGAGCAGTGATGCCATGGAAATCTACCCAGGGGGATAGCTTGAGGATCTGTCTCAAAAAATAAAAAATAAAATAAAAAATAAACTGAAAGTTAATAACTAGATTATAGAGTACTAAAAACTTTTTAGATTATTGATATTAAGGACCTATTTAGTTCACTTTATAAATATGATAAGGGTATTTTGGTTACGTTAATAAAGAGTCCTTCTAGGTGTAAAACATACTGAAGAATTTATAGATGAAATACCTGAGATATGTTTCCAGATAAATGGGTTGGGTGTGGGAGCTATAGATGATACCAGATCGGCCATGTGTTGAAAATATTGAAGCTGGGAGATAATTCTCTTTTTGTATATGTTTGAAATTTTCCATAAAAAAAAACTCTACCTAAAAAAACCTTACTAGATATTATAGAAATGGCATCAAACAAGTAAGCTTGATTAGTGCCTTTCTCTTTTCTTGAATTATTTGAGAAGCAATAATTCTAGAAAGTTAGACTATGTCTCAAATTGCCTGGCACATACGTTAGGGTATGAAGCAGGCAGTTTACTGGGGAGGGAATTATCTATACTTAAAGAGTATGCATTTTTCTGATTGTTAAAAAAGTATACAAAAGTACACATAACACATGCTCATTGCAAAAAATTGAAACACAGAAGTATAAAAAATAAAAACACACCACAGGTCATATGTCTCTTCCTAGAGGTAACCCCTCCAAATACAGCATATTTTTTTTTTTTTTTTTTTTTGTGACAGAGCCTCAAGCTGTCCCCCTGGGTAGAGTGCTGTGGCATTACAGCTCACAGCAACCTCCAACTCCTGGGCTCAAGCGAGTCTCTTGCCTCTGCCTCCCAAGTAGCTGGGACCACAGGCGCCCGCCACAATGCCTGGCTGTTTTTTTTTTTTTTTTTGGTTGCAGCCATTATTGTTGTTTGGCGGGTCCGGGCTGGGGATTCGAACCCACCACCTTAGGTGTACGTGGCTGGCACCTTAGCCGGTTGAGCTATAGGTGCCGAGCCAGGCACAAATTATGGACATCAGTCTTCCTATTCTACAGGCCCACTCATCACACGCTAGCCTGTGGCCACCCGCACCAGCCTCCTGACACATCAAGGCTGCTACTCCTCCTCACTTCAGAGTACACAGTTTATAACCACAAAGTGGTCTGTAATCATCATCCTGACGACCTCTAAGCTGAGGGATCCTTGGTAAGCCAAAGAGCAGTGAAAGCAGAACAAAGGCAGGGGCACCCTTCTGTCGAATGACTCCTGCCAGCTATCTGCGTAGAGGAGGCATGACTGTGCACCTCTTTTTACTGTAGAAAGATCATTTGAACTAAAAATGCACATGTGGAGACTTCTGAATATTAATGTGGGCTAAGCCTGAGAAGCAGGCTAAACTAAAAAGAGGGTTATCTTCCTTTGGACAAATACCACTTAGCTCTCTATGCCAAGCACTGTGCCTGGTACTTCCATGTCCTGTCCCATCTGACCCTCATGACACTCTGGAGGTGGCTGAGGTGCTGCTGTCATCCGCTCTGGGTCCTGTGTCCGTTCTCACAGAATGAGCAGAGGGGGACTTAGACAGGAGGGGGCCCATTTCTAAGCAGTGTCTGGTCCTTAGTAGTCACAAAAGACATGTTTGTAGATGAATACCTGAGTGTTGATTCTAGAGAAAACTAACATGGATCAGGTAATAGGAACTGGAATCAACTGTGGAGTTCTTTCCATTTTGTACTATGTAGTAACAGCCATTTCTGCCTTCAATGGGCTGGGCCCTAGTTGGCACTGGGTGGTAGGAGACTGCCAGAAGGTAAGATAGTCTTTCCTCACTCACAATGTGGCTCAATGGCTGTATTCCATGAAAACAAGACCTTTCCTTCATAGAGGAATTTCTACTATTCAAAGCAGGTATAGTAGCCTCATGGAATTGGACAAGCATAATGTCCTTTTGACAGATGATAAAACTTAGGCTTAAAAAGTTTAAGCAGCTTCCCATGGTTAGAATGGAAGCTGGTGGGAGAACCAGGCCCAGAACCTCTTCTCTGAAAGCCAGGGCTGGGCTCGCTGTGTCATCCTCAACACTTCACGTATTAAGGGAGGACGTAAGGGAAATCAAAATCATTGCAGCTGTTGTGGAAGATACATGTAATGGAAAGAGGAGCCATGCCACAGCAATTTCCAAACTGTGCCTACACCCCCACACAGCTGAAGCCTTCAGAGAAAACAATGGGAAGACCCAGGTCAGAGACAGCTGTGGTTCCCACCTCCTCCCCTCCAGGTCCCTTTTCTGTGTTGGAGACAGAACCCACTAACCTGGATCAAAGGGGACTTGGTGTTTTATAATTGCTTGTGACTGCAGAACAATGAAACCTTTTTGTTGAAAGGCCTCCCTGCCAGCATACAGGTGGGGACACTTTCACCCCCTCACCACTTGGCAGCGCTGCCATGAAAGCTCCAAGTTCCCTGTTCGTACACAAACCAAGACATTTTTAGATGGCCTGGCTGTTGGGCTGTGCATTCCCAGGCCCTTCAGGCACATCCAACCAGTTGCTTGCTCACTTTTTGAAGGCCCCAGGCCGCAGGGATACTGTCCTTGCCGGAACGTGGGGCCCATTGGCAACTTACGTTCTTCCCCACATCGTCTTTGGAGCTCATCAGGTCCTCCATGTCTGCTCGGAGCTGCTTGCTCTGCCTCTCGAACTCTTCCTTGGCCTCCAAGGCTTCCTCAAGGGCCCGGGACAGGGACAGGGCTTTGGTTTCTTTCTCTCTGGCCTCTGCTTCAGCACGGTCCCGCTCTTCCGCATAGCGAGCAGAGATGTTCTTCTCTTCTGCTAATAGCTATGCAGAAGGGCATAAGAAAATATTGAAAATAATAAAAACAGCAGCATAAGCTCTTCTCATTCACTACTTATCTGTCTTATTGCTAAGAATGCTGGTACAATATAAGTGTTCTTATATTTCTTTTTACTTGTGATCCTTCTTCCTCAAGCTTCCATGTAGCTAGGACTATAGGTGTATATCATTGCACCTGGCTAATTAAAAAATGTTTTTTTATAGACAGGGTCTTACTGTGTTGCCCAGGCTGGTCTTAAACTCCCAGCCTCAAGTGATCCCGTCTCAACCTCCCAGAGTGCTGAGAGTGCCAGGCATGAGCCACACCACCTGGCCTATATCACTTTTAATTGTCTTTAAATAAGAAAAGATTATTTTAAACCGAAACAACAAAAGCAAGAGCTCTGCTGAAACTCTGTTTCAGAGATGGGACCCAGATGCCTCACCTGATCAAACTTCTTCTGCTTCTTCTCCAAGTTGGAGACAATCTGCCTCTGGTGATCTAAATCCACCGTCAGGTCATCAAGCTCCTGCTGCAGTCGGTTCTTGGTCTTCTCCAGCTTGTCATAAGCCAGCGCCTTCTCCTCTAGGCGCTGGCTCAGTGCCTCCATGTCTTTAAGAAGCTTCTTCTTGGCTTCTTCCAAACTTTCAATTGTTCCCAAGTCATCATCTACTTTCTTCTTGGTATCAGTCAACTAGGTTTTGTGCCAGGAAATCAAAAAGATCAATATTAAAGAACTCAAGTGGTTTTTGCATTTGAAGAATAGAGAAAAACATTTTTTATTTTCAATTATTTTGTGATAAGAAAAATATTTTGATACTGTGATTTTAAAACACATGAATTTTAGATTGTAACTTTCTTTTTTTTGGCCAGGACTGGGTTTGAACCCACGACCTTTGGCATATGGAGCCAGCGCCCTACCCCTTTGAGCCACAGGCGCCACCCCAGATTGTAACTTTCTTTTTTCTTTTTTTTGAGATGGAGCCTCAAGCTATCCCCCTGGGTAGAGTGCCATGGCATCACACTCACAGCAACCTCCCAACTCCTGGGCTCAAGCAAGTCTCCTGCCTCAGCCTCCCAAGTAGCTAGGACTACAGGCGCCTGCCACAACGCCTGGCCATTTTTTGGTTGCAGCCATCATTGTTGTTTGGCGGGCCCAGGCTGGGGATTCGAACCCGCCATCTTAGGTGTATGTGGCTGGCGCCTTAGCTGCCCGAGCCACAGGTGCCGAGCCAGATTGTAACTTTCTTAACTAACAGTCTATAAGATGATAAGTGGATTGAAACCATACACAGCTGACACAGTCTATTCTAAAGGCTTCTGGCATTATAACCAGCCATCAGCATTGGGTTGGGTCAAAGAAAAAACAGAACCAGCTTAATTTAATGTAGTGCAACCTAATTAACTGCCCCAAATGGAGTTGAAACAGTCAGCATAGCAGGGACATTAGCTGCTAACTATATACATCTAGGCCGCTGCGGCTTCCTAACAAGGACATACACACCTGGGCCTGCAGGGCCAGCACCTGCTTCTCCAGGTTCTTCCTGGCCTCTTCCTCCTCCTCCTGCTGCTCCTGGAGGCTGTTCTTCTCCTCTTCCAGCTGCCGAATCCGACTGCTCAGGTTCAGTTTTTGGCGTGTCTCCTCCTGAAGAAGCTCCTATTCATTTTTTTAAAAGGTCAATACTTAAGTTAAATACCAATCTGTCACCAAAACAAAAAACACCTCTATTAAAAAATTCCTGATATAAAAGAGAGCCTCAGTGTATGAGAAATATCCAGTAACACTAACAAACACAGATGATTTAAAAATACACCTGATAAATGTGTCAAAGCTCTTAATGTAAATACTGCTTCAAACTCGCCTGGACTAACAGTAATAGCGTCCACCCAGGAGCTGGTGGATGGAGCCTCCCTCCCTGTGTCTCCCACGTCCCCTGTGCCTCTTCAGTCACTTGCAGAATCCCTTCCCTCTCCACTCCCCTCACCCCTATATTTTGGGTATCCCCAGTCTTGGGCACTGGATTATTTGTCTTTATATTTTCTGCCAGATTGACTTTTCTAAAATGTAAGTACAAACAAGTCTTTCCTGTTATTTTCAGACTGGAAAATCTCAAAGGCATGTGTTGTCTACAGCTCTCTATGATCTGGCCCCTGCCTCCTTTATTCTTGTTAACCCAGATGTTCCTCATCATCATAGTATATGTCCCAGTTATACTGAACTTGTCCCCAACTACCTAATTATTCTACTTTCTGCTTGTCTGAGAATTTAACCCCGTATCCCCAGCACTTAGCCAAGAACCAGGCAAATAAAAACTTGTAAGTGCTTGTAAATTTAATAAAAAAAATGCAGAACTTCAAGAAAAAATGCCACTTTATTTTCAACCTACTTGTAGCTGACTTGAAAAGACCCTGAACAGACGATTCAATATATACTTAAACAGAAGGATGAACAAGCTTCAACCTTCCCTTTAATGAAATGGAGTACTTCTCTTAGGTCAGCATAATGAAATTTCAACCCCAATAAAACAATCTTATTAAAATGGCCAGGAAGATATGTGCTTAGGTAAACCACAGCCCAGGCAGCATGATAAGAGTTGATACAAAAGGCAATTCTGGGATTAGCATATTTCATGCATAAACATTAGTTATCATAAAGACCCCTCTGCCCTAGGGAGTACCTGTGTATCCTGTAGTTGAGACTCAAGGCTAGCTGCATCCTTTGCAAATTTAATACCCTTCTTCTCTGCTTCTTCCAGAAGGGTTGAGACATTATCCAACTCATTCTGCAAGGAGGAGAGGATTAAATTCAACTTAACAGTAAGCAAATAGAAAGGGTCTTGAATCACAGCTTTTAAACAGAACAATAACAGAGCAGAATTTGGGGAGTGAACCTGAAATTGCCAAACTGAGGTAAGGGAAGACTTGCACCACTAAGAGTCTATTACTGCCACCCAGTGCTCAAGTCTGCAGGCACAAGTACCTGCCTCCTGCCACAGACACCTGATGCAGTCTCCACCCACTGAAAAGACAGGATGATGACAGAGTCCCCACGGGGTGGGAGTTATCTCCTGACTGTGGGTTACTATCTTATTTTATTTTTATCCCACAGAGATAAAAATCACACCAATCCTTTGAAAGAGTGATTGTTACTCTATGTGAAGAGGCTATAAGACCAGCAGTTACTTGATTAAGATGCATTAACCATATGCTTCAAGAGGGCAGGTATAACTCATATTCTTAGAGAACTTGAAAACGTCATTAGAGAGACTCAAAGAAGTTTCAATTCTGGTATTCAGTCAAAAGTTCTTTTTTTTTTTAGAGACAGATTTTCACTTTGTTACCTTGGTTAGAGTGACATGGTGTCATAGCTCATAGCAATCTCAAACTCCTGGGCTTAAGTGATTCACTTGCCTCAGCCTCCCAAGAAGCTGGGACTACAGGTGCCGGCCACAATGCTGGCTATTTTTAGAGACGGGGATCTTGCTCTTGCTCAGGCTAGTCTTAAACTCATGAGCTCAGGCAATCCTCCCGTCTTGGCCTCCCAGACTGCTGGGATCATAGGCGTGAGCCACCACACCTGGCCAGTCAGAAGTTCTTAAGCTTTTAAAAATCTATTATAAATTCATCATGAATATTTAAGCTATTTCTTATGATCAGATTTCATGAACGGTGTGGTTATATTTTTTCTTTTTTTGCCTCCTTAGTTAATGGTTAGCTTTAAAATGTTTTCTAAAAACATCTTCATGGTATAAAATATTTTATAATATTTTGTGAGGACAGTGGGTAGTAGAGGCTGAGGGACCCGGAAGGGACAGCAGGACACCCTTGGTTCCAAGGGAAAGGCCCCTGTTGCACAAGCTCATGACGTTCCA
Source organism: Galago senegalensis (assembly GCA_963575145.1). Taxonomy (NCBI): domain Eukaryota; kingdom Metazoa; phylum Chordata; class Mammalia; order Primates; family Galagidae; genus Galago; species Galago senegalensis. Next base: position 29,572 of record CAUYTI010102478.1, read on the forward strand.
TTCTTACTGGTTAGCAACACCCTTTAGTTAGTGAGCTCACACTTCATCAGCCTTGGGAACAGAGTGGTGGGCAGGGTTTTGGAGTCAAGAGGGACCTCCTGCCTTCAACTCCAGCGCTACATGTTGGTAGGTAAATCACCAGAGGGGGGCAAGATCCTTAGCTTCTCTGAATCTCAGAGTCCTCACCTGTCAGATGGGGGTGACTGAGGATCCAATAGGGAACAACACAGGCAGGAGCATGGGGCCCAGGACCTGGTGCTACCTCACCACCCCACCATATGCAGATTTCATAATGCTGTTTCTGAGATCTTCCCTTTTAGGAATATCTTTCCAGATTAGTGAGAGCACACACACACAAAATATTTCAGTATATCTGTGTTAACCTAGCAGGCCTAAGACTGCTTTCCTTGGAAAGGCCTGCCTGCAATGGTGCCTGTTGGCAGCTGTCTGGGAACTTAGATTTTGGAAGAGCTCCCACCATTCCCTAAACAGAAAGAGGGGCTCACTGTGCCCCAGCTACTTGTGCAAATACTGGTTTATGCTGAATACCTGCTTTCCTTCTGGGGGTCTAGAATTTTGGCATGTACCAGACAGAAAGTGCTTCCAGGGCCATCCTCATTAGACTCTGGGCACTGTGTCTCTAATGAGCTTCTTGAGAGACAGCATTTCACATGCACTGTCATGACTAGTTGCTGGAGGAATCAAGTGCAGCCTGTGTGATTCCACTGGGGGAGAATGGGATGCTCCAGCCTGGCTTCCTCGGGCCCTTGCCCCAGGTGCCCTTTCTGAACCTTTGATGATTTTGCTTTTTATCTTTTCACTACGGAAACTAACACTGTGAGTAGGGCTATATCCTCAGTCCTGGGCTCGGACACAATACAGTTGCAGCAATACATAATGTTCACCTGTTCTTACTAATAAATATTTGACTGTACCTTTTGTTGATTCCAAGTCCATTATTAGAGATTAAAGTCATTTTTAATTACAGTGAGCCCTCTGTATCCATACATTCCACATTTGTGAATTCAACCAATCAAGGCTCAAAAATATTCAGAAAAAAAAAAAAAAACTTCATCTGTGCTGAGCATATAGAGACTTTTGGTCATTATTCCCTAAACAATATAGTAGAATGACTATTCAGATAGCATTGACGTTGTGCTAAGTATTCTAAGTAATCTAGAGACAATTTAAAGTATACAGAAGGATATGAATAAATGTAAACACTACATTTTATATTAGGGACTTGAGCGTCTGCAGATTGTGTTATCTGCAGGAGATCTTGGCACCAGGTCCCATGGATACTGAGGATGACCGTACTGCTTTCACACACTTCCGTGATGAACAGTCTCAAAGCTGAATCTGTGTGACAGCCTTAAGTTATTGCCCTGGGATAAATGACTAGACATAGACTTAGTGGGTCTAAGGGTAGTCATAGTTTTAAGGCTCATGATACAAAATTATCAAACTGTCCTCTAGAAAAGGACTAATTTATACTTCAATCAGCAATACATAAAAAATTCAATTTTCTCAAATCTCCCCCAACACTAGGTATAATTTTTTCACCCATTGTTCCTATTCTCTTATTTATTAGACTAATGGAGAAGCTGAAGTTGTGCTTAAAACCATTCAAAGATCTGATGTATTGACTGTGATGGTGATTTTCAGGCATTTCACAGCACATGAACTGTGGGTCTATCACGGTGCCAGAGGGGTGAGTTGGGGAAACTATGGGTGTGTCATGTCAGCCTGTGTCCAGGTCGAGTTTCCTGGCTTACCTGCAGCTTACTTGCTTTCTCAGCAAGCTCCACCCTCAGCCTGTCACCTTCAGAGACCTTGGCGTGCAGCTCCTGGACCTGTGCATCCAGCTTCTTCCTCTTGTGCTCAGACTCGGCCTTGACCTGCTGTAGCACCTTCACCTCACATGCCAGCTCCTTGTTATCTGTCTCCAGGCCCTGCTTGTTCTTCTCCAGATTTGCTTTGAACTAGGAGAGGGAAGGGAAAAATAATTTCCTGGATATTTCACTATACTCCATAAAAAGCACTGTTTTCTGTAGCTGCAGAATTATGCCTGAAATTGAATAAATGAATGAAGGCATTTGTTGTTCTCTGAGTGTGTAGATTTCTGTGTAAGGGTCACAGCTGTACATGCTGCTCTGGGCAGTAAATGTAGGTATTTAGGGACATCTCACCTCAGGGACAGGATGGAGTGGCGTGGGGTGGTTACACGGAGCTCTGGTGCCAGACTCCTGGCTTCACTTGCCTTTTCACTTACTAGCTATGTGACCTGGCTTAGTTACCTAACGCTGTTGGGCCTCAGTTTCCTTATCCTAGAAATGAAAATGAGGCTATGCCATAGGGTTGTAATCAAAGGCCATTCCTATATGGTACTTAGCATAGTGCCTGACACATACTAATGGAAATGCCCAGTAACTTTTAATATTGTCATTATATAAATTAAAAGGTGGCATGTACTAGGCAGAGAAGAGAAAAATGGGGACATGAGAGCAAGAGCAAAGGCATGAAGGAAAGGATGACCATGGGAAGTATGAAGGAGAAGACGGCCAGCAGAGGAAGGTGTGAGCGAGGGTACCCGAGCTCGCGTTTCAGCAGAATGGAAAACCGGCACGTGAGACACAGAGAGGGAACGATGATGTGAACGGCGAGTGTGTGTGGTGGCTAAGATGAGGTCAGAGGCAGGGAGGGATGAACAGAAGGAGCAATAGGACTTGTCACATACTGGCAGTGGATGAGCAAGAGAATGACTTTAAAACCACACAAGGTGTTTGGGCTAAGCCTTGGGAGAATGATGATGATACCAGTAAAGGGGACACTGGAGAGGGAAGTGTTATTTAAGATGAAGGTGGACGCTGGGCAGTTGCATCTGGATCTTCTAAGTAAGCAGTGTGCTTTCAAATGCAGCTCTTATCCGAGGAGCGGTGAGTCCCCTCAGCCCACCACAAAGTTGTACAAAGCCAAGAGGTTTGAATGAGAGGGCCAGGGAGGATGGAAGCCTGTCTGACAGCAGATGTCCCCGCATCCTGGGCACATAGCTGGGTTTCCTCACCCTTTTAGCCTGTTCCAGTTGCTCTGAGAGCTCCTCCAGGGCTGTTGCATGCCTCTGCCTCATGTCTTGGATTTGAGCTTCATGGTTCTTAGTTTCTTCCTCGAGAGCCTTCTTCAGCTCAGCCACTTCTTGTTCACGTTTTGTACTAGAGAAGAGAAACGTATTTTGTTTTTTATAATTTTTTTTTTTTTTTTTGAGACGGAGCCTCAAGCTATCCCCCTGGGTAGAGTGCCATGGCATCACGCTCATAGCAACCTCCAACTCCTGGGCTCAAGCGAGTCTCCTGCCTCAGCCTCCCAAGTAGCTGGGACCACAGGCGCCCACCACAATGCCTGGCCATCTTTTAGTTGCAGCCATCATTGCTGTTTTGCGGGCCCAGGCTTGGGATTCAAACCTGCCACCTTAGGTGTATGTGGCTGGCGCCTTAGCTGCTTGAGCCACAGACGCTGAGCTGCTAAGACCTATGTTAACACAGTTTAATGTGCTGTAACTTTTCAATAATCCTGAAGCACGTAGCTGGCAAATTTGCTCTTTACTTTAAAACATATAACCAGTGACTGTCACAGGGATCCAGTGTGAATACACTTTCCCTCTTTACCAGTAGGGTACTGAGATTCAGAGGCTCAGAGATCACGGGGCCAAGAGGAGAGGGCTCCAGGGGCTGCCAGCTTGATGGTCACATGCAGTCCTGCCCCATGGAATCACTGCAGCCTCTTTGTGGCTCATCCCAGCATAGCTATAAACTCCATTAGCTTGGCCAGAGGTCAAAGGTACCTAGTCTGGCCTAGTCCTCTGCAAGTTTTCCATCAAGGTTATTTCATTTCTAGTGGCCAGTACTTTCATTTATCATACTTCAACACAATCACACAATCTTTCCAACTATTAGCTCATCCTCTTTTGAGTGGATTGTTTTCTTCCCTCCCACCCCCAATCCCTATTTGAATCCCAAAAGCAAAGGAATCCTTCATCTTCCTTCCAGAGTAAACGACCCAGGTCCCTTAAGTCTTTCATTGTTGAGTCCTCAAGAAGAGTTAAAATGCCAGTAAGTCTGCAAGACAGAATTTGACTTGCTGAGGACGGTCACTTTTCTACTAATCAGGCAATAGACAACTCGGGGAAGAACAGCAGCTGGTAGGGGAGGTATGAGCTCTCTCATAGTCCTGAGCAAGACTGTAGTGTACATTTGAGCTGCGTCAATCTAAATTCTTCACAAAACAGAATAGATGCGTACAGTGGAGCACATACATGGTTTCAATAAATGTGCCCATATCATGTGTATTGTTTTTTTAGCAAGAGTTCAATGGGAAAAATAAAATGATTATTTCTTTTTTTTTCTTTTAAGAGATGGGAACCTTGCTTGGTTGCCCAGGTTGGAATGCAGTGGCATCACCATACCTCACTGTAGCCTTGAGCTCTTGAGCTCAAGTAATCTGTCTGCCTCAGCCTCCCAAGTAGGTGGGACTACGGGTGTGTACCATCATGCCTGGATAATATTTTTTCCTTTTGTAGAGATGGGATCTCACTATCTCTGAACTCCTGGGCTTAAACAACCATCTAGGCAAAGTTCTGTGAGCTACTGTGCCCAGCTTAGAGCCTTTCTTTCTAATGCAATCAAGAGTCCGGCTGAAAAGTGGAGGTTCCAATGAAGTCTAGTTCAATGGTTTCCAGATTCTAAAAAAGTAGATCTTTTGGCTGGGCACCTATAGCTCAACCGGCTAAGGCGCCAGCCACGTACACCTAAGGTGGCGGGTTCAAATCCCCAGCCCGGACCCGCCAAACAACAATGACGGCTGCAACCAAAAAATAGCCGGGCGTTGTGGCGGGCGCCTGT